>CAUYRH010163786.1:0-22781 GCA_963574655.1 Perodicticus potto | reverse complement strand
ATGTTTGTGTTTATTTCATGATAGTTATTGGCTTCTACTTGTTTTTCTTTTTGAGACAGAGCCTCAAGCTGTCACCCTGGATAGAGTGCTGTGGCATCACAGCTCACAGCAACCTCCAACTCCTGGGCTCAAGCGAGTCTCCTGCCTCTGCCTCCCAAGTAGCTGGGACTACAGGTGCCCACCACAATGCCCTGCCATTTTTTTGGTTGCAGCCATCATTGTTGTTTGGTGAGCGGGCTGGATTCGAACCCGCCAGCCTAGGTATACGTGGCTGGTGCCTTAGCCCGTTGAGCCACAGGCACCGAGCCTACTTGTTTTTCTTGTAATATCCTTTGTAGATGTTGCTATCAAGCTTACATTGACCTCATAAAATGAGTCAGGAAATGTGCCCTCTCTCTACATTCTGGAAGCATCTGTAAGATGCTTATTTAAGCATCTATAAATAAGCATCTGTCTTATTTCTTTTCTAAATATTGTTTTAAAAATTCCAGGTAGCCCATCTATTCCTGTAGTTTTCTTTGTGGGACTATTTATGCTAATAATTTTATTTTAATAACAGATATAGAACTATTCAGAGAGTCTTGTTAAATTATATTTCAAAAGTGTTTCCAATCATTTATATTTTTAAAGTAATTGGCATAAGGTTGTACATAAATAGTATTATTACTGTATTAAAATCTAAAGAATTTATCATAAAGTTCCTTTTTTTTCATGCATGAGATTTACTCTTCTCAACTGGTCAGCTAAATTCTAGTAAAAATGAATGATGGAATAGAGATACAAAATAAAGCCAGAAAACCCATAGTTAACTTTGTTCCAAGAAAGGGGCTAAAGAACATTCTATTTACCAAAAGATGTGCAATGAGCCAGTGAGAACGGCCATCTCTCATCATTCCCTCCCAGGGATAGAGCAGAAAATCCAATTAGCATTAAAGATGTAAAAAATCCAACAGTGGTTCATATCCCCACTTAATTCACCAAATTAAAAAAAAATTTCAGATCACAGTGGACCATTTCAAAATGGCTAGCAATTGTCTCAAATGTAATTATTGTGTGAATATTTTATCTTTGCTAGATCATATTAATGTGTTATTACATGATCTTTACTCATAAAACCCTACCACTGCAGACACATGAAAAAAAATTACAGACCAATGTCTCCTGACAGCAGTGTAAGTACAAGTACAAGACAGAGATGCAAAATCTATGTAGATGAAGGTTATTATGCAGCCATCCATTATTATATTAGTAACTAAAATGTGTGTAGATGTGTTCTATGCCTAACCCTTGAATGTGTATATACAAAATTTTACCATTAATGCAGAAAAACATTCTAAAAATAAATAAAATATTAAAAATTCGGAGGCTAATAGTTAGTAGACCACAAGTAAGTTTGCTTTAGTGATTACTTTTCGTCTGATCTTAGCTTTGTTTAACAAATGAATTTATACATGTTCATATATAGTAAGTGTACATACACATATATTTGTAGTATATACATATGTGATACTGACTAAATGTCAATTGAATTAAAATGTTTAAAATAACTCACTTCTTAACCAATGGAGAATGTTTTTTAGCCAATTTCATCTACTTCTAAAGAGAAGAAATAATTACATGATATACATGTATAAATTTATACTAGATAACATATATACGCTTCCTTCCTAAATACTTTTAAACATGCCATGGTTTATTATAATAAATAAACAAAATATAAAGATTATGATAAACTGTGTGGTCCTGTGCAATATACAAAATA
Organism: Perodicticus potto; assembly: GCA_963574655.1. Taxonomy (NCBI): domain Eukaryota; kingdom Metazoa; phylum Chordata; class Mammalia; order Primates; family Lorisidae; genus Perodicticus; species Perodicticus potto. The sequence goes on along the minus strand of CAUYRH010163786.1, from coordinate 21,019 downwards.
CAATATAATTATTAAATAGATGGGTTATAAAATGATAGGGACTTGTGAACTGTTAAGTACTGAAAATACATCATTCACTCCACAAATAATGTTTGTCATATACTATACGTGAATGGAAAATGACTTTGTTATTAGGTATTACATAACCTGATGGCTTTTACTAGAATAGGATTCTGTCTGCAATTTACTAAAGGTTTACCTGTGACCTGGATGAACAATCTCAACTTTTCAAATTACTAACCTCATTCTGAAGCTATGCCTATTCCGTTGATGGGAGAGCAATTCTTTTTGAAGTCTAAAAATAACACTTAGCTGAATGCACATAGTCTGAATGAACTATATGGGGTATGACCAGCAGAGATGCAGAATAATCAATTGCTCTGATTTCACCACTTGGTAAATGGAACAAAGCTGATGGTATAAATTGAAAGTAATAGTTGGAATGTTCTACAATGGCTCTGCTCCAGAGCATGTAAGACAACTTCAGTGAACAGTTTGAGCAACAGATGATTGCATCTCAAAATTTAGTTAATATTGTCCTGAACTATGTGCGTCTCTGCAAATTACATATCACATTTTCACAACACAAATGCATTGTTACGCTTTGTATAGCTAATGGAACCACTGTTGTTGGTACTTTGTCAAAAATGCCATCATGATGCTTCTAGCAAAAAAAAAAAAAATGCTTCTAGCAAAAACCAATTATGACACTAATTACAGCCTAGCATAATAACAACCTCTTCCATTTTCCAAGTCCATGTTTAGACTCTAAATCTTCACATATGCTTATTATTATCATGTTAACTGACTTAAACAACAAACGTGGAAGTAGCAAGGATACTTTATGACTTTAGTAACATGTATATTCACTGATATATTTAACATAAACATGAATTTGTATTTGGTAATCTGACACATAGAAGTTCAATTACCCACAATTTATCCTTATTAATCATTTCTTTTTCAATTTACAGATGATATTAATTTTACTATATAGCTGAAAGTTATACTTTTATTTTGCAAATTGTCATGTTGAGATTATTACTAATGTTATATATGTAAGTACAAAAACCTCATAAATTTCCCCAACTCTAACAAAATCAAATTACATTTTTTCACTTTAGTGTTTGGAAAGGATGCATATTTCAAATAATATATAGGCAAACCTCCGAGAGTTCAATTCCAGAACACTGCAGTAAGTGAATAGCTTGATAAAGTGAGTTTATACAATATCTTTGATTTCTCAATGCGTGTAAAAATCATGTTTGCATTCTATTGTTGTCTGTTTAGTGTGTAGTAACATTATGTCTGAAAATGCAATGTACATATCTTAACTAAAAGAGTTTATTGTTGCAATATTTGGTTTTCTAGATATACGATCATATCATCAGCACAGAGTCATAGTTTGACATCTTTTGCCCTCATTTGTGTACTCTTGATTTATTGCGCTTGCCTGATTGCTCTGTCAAGACCTTTCAGCACTACATTAAATAAAAGCGGTGAGAGTGGGCGATCTTGTCTGGTTCCAGTTCTAAACAGGAAGTTTTCCAATTTTTCCCCATTCAGTATCATGTTGGCCTTGGGTTTGTCATACATGATCTTTGTAATTTTGAAGTAGGTCTCATCTATATCAATTTATAATAAAAGGGTGCTGAATTTTTTCTAATGATTTTTTCTGCACCTATTGAAAGGATTATAAGGTCTTTATTTTTGTGTCTGTTTAAGTAGTAAATTACATTTATAGATTTGCATGTGTTGAACTATCCCTGCATCTGTAGGGTAAAGCCCACTTGGTCATGATGAATTATTTTTCTGATGCACAGCTGAATTAGGTTGCTAAGCTTTTACTGAGAATTTTTACATCTCTATCCATAAGGGATATTGGTCTGTAGATTTCTTTCATGTTTGTGTCCTTTGCTGGCTTTTGCATTAAGGTGATGTTGGCTTCATAGACTGAGTTGAGGAGGACTCCTCCTTACTCAATGCTACAAAATAATTTCTGCAGTATAGGTACAAGTTCTTCTTTGTAGGTTTGGCTGAATTCAGATGTGAAACTGGTCTGAGAATTTTTTATGTTGTTGAAAGTCATTTTTATTGCTGTTTAACTTTTAGTACTTGATTTTGGGCTGTTCAGGAGTTCTTTTTCTTATTGATGTTAAAAGAGTTTGTCCATTTCCTCCATGTTTTCAAGTTCAGGAGCATGGAATTTTCTACATTATTCTAAGATGATGATTTTTATTTCCATGATATCAGTTGTTACATATATTTCTTCTTTTTCACTTTTAATTGAGCTCACTGGAGTAATTTCTTTTATATTTTGTATTAATGTATTATTGGATTGATCTTGAAGTTTGTTATTATTGGTTTGTAGTAGTTCTTTATGTGTTATGGATATTATCATATTATTATCATATGTGGTTTGTAAATATTTCTCCCATGAATGTGAAAGGTTTTACTTACCAAAAAGTTTTAAATAAGTATAATCAGATCCCCATAACCAAGGGTTCTGCATCAGTAGATTTGACTAATTGCAGAAAAAATGCATTTGGAAAATAAAACAAAAAAAAATGATGATTGTACCTATAACAGCCATGCATAGTTTTGTCATGATTTTTAAATAATACAGTATAACAACACTTTTTCTAGCATTGACATTTTATTAGGTGTTATAAGTAATCTAAAGATAATTTGAAGTATGCAGGAGAAGATTCATAGGTTATGTTCAAACACTATGCCATTTTATGCATGGACTTGAACATTCATAAATTTTGGTATCATCAAGGGAGGAAGGGTTTCCTGGGGTCATCCTTTACTGACACCAGGAGATTACTGTATCCTTTCTTACTCTGAGAACATTGAGCAAGGCACTAAAGTTAACAAAGAAATTTCAACTTTCAAAATGAACAATATCACAAATAAATTCGTATGGCTATTAAATACTGTCTGTGGTAGAAACATTCTAAGGTGGCCTTCCAGTAATATTCACCTACTATGATTAGGCTCTTGTCTAATACTCTTCCCTGCAATGTGAAGAGACTTAGCGTCACTTGCTTATAACCAGTAGAATACAGCAAACCTGATAGATACCTCTGCTATGATTATGTTAGGAAATATTATCCCTTCTGTCTTGGACCCCTAGACTTTCATAGGCTTGTATTGTCCTTTCAGCCTGTGCACTTCGATGAAACAGCTGCCATTTTAAAGTTCTCCATATGTCAAGGAAATGTGGGCAGCCTTTTCTTCAGCCTTTGAAGAATTCAGTTCGACACTAATCATTGTGAGCTCAGAGGTCTTCATTTGATTCTGCCCCTGAGACCCCAGTCTTGGTTGACATCTCAATTCCAATCTTTTAAAAAAACACTTAGGCAGAGAGCCCAGCTATGCTTTGCCCCAATTCAATACTAAATTGAAATAAATACTAAGTTAAAATTTGTAGATTGACAACAACATGAACACATGAGAGAAAAACTCACATTCAGGAAGGGGAAAGGAGTTTGGTAAGTTCCCACTTAATGGGTACAATGTAGGGATAAGTTCCACACTTGGGTGAAGGTCACACTAGAACTCAGTCTTTACCTTACAAATGCAAACAATGTAACCTAATTGCATGTACCCTTGTATTAATTTGAAATTGAAAAAAAAAGAAAAAATACAGTATGTCAAAAAGATAGCTGCCCTTCACATTTACCACAACATTATTCGCAATGACCAAGATAGAGATAGAATCAACCTAAATGGTCATCAACAGATGAATGGACGTACAAAATGCGCTATGTACTCACAATGGAATCGTATTCAGCTTTTTAAAAAGAAAAACAATCCTGTCATTTGTAATAACACGGATGAATGGGGGGGACGTATGCTGAATGAAATGCACCAGGCACAGAAAGATAAATACCACATAACTCACTCATATGTGGACTCCAAAAAAGTTGACTTCATAGAATCAGAGAGTAGAAGAGTGGCTGCCAGAGACTGGAGAGGTTGGCAGGGGTTAGGGAGAAGCTGGTCAACCAGCATAAATTTAAGTAGGAGAAATAACGACGAGAGATCTACTGTACAACCTGGTCACTATAGTTAATAACAAAATCTTGTACTCTTGAACATGTAAAAAGAGTATATTTTAAGTGTTCTCACCACAATGAAATGATAGGTTTGTGAGGTAATGCATATGTCAATTAGCTCAAGTTAGCAATTCCATAGGTGTACATATTTAAAAATACCAGTAGAAGCTGCCTAGGATACTCAGGAACAGACTATTTCTGACTTTGGACTTGTCCTTCCTTTCCTCAGCTCCATCTGTTACTAAAATAACTATTTCGTAAAAACATATAATTACAGACCTATTTTCTATTTTCAAACATGCCAGTTACTACCTGAGTGATCTTTGTGTCACTTCTTAGGCTTTCCAGAATGACATTTACTTGGCATGTTTCATTTTGTTCTATTTTTACCTAAAATAAGAATTTCAAGTAAAGTCAATATGTTTCTAGGATAAAAGCAAACCAGTATGACCCAGTATGGTACTCACTTCTTATATGTTTTTGGTAATAAAACTAATTATTCTCTAATCTCTATTTCATTATTTCTAGAACATACTTATTATTGATACAAAAACTAATTAGTGAGGGTAATTAATGTATCTCAACATTTTCATATGGATTATTGATGAAATTTTAAGGAAAGAATAATACCTTTATTGGGAATGGTCCAAATGATCTTAGAATATCGTTGGTTTACAAATTGGTCCAATTCAATTCTATCATTATGAGTAAAAGATGTCTCCCATGACTCAAGGTGAATAATTAGCAAATATATCCAAGAGTATATCAGAAAGAAACTATATGATATTATTAGCTAATTCTCTGTAAGGAAATAATGCAACCATAACACACCTCACTCTCTTGACATTGAAATAGTTTCCAAATATTTATTTTAGAACTACAGTAACATGATTCCTTTTTCATAAAAACCTTAAGAAAAAGGTAAAGAATAATCATGTTTTAAACATTTCAAGAATAATAGAATTCTATTTATAATTAGAAGCTAAATAAATTATTTATTTTTGCAAATTGATATGCTGTGAATGCTTCACTAAAATAATTAATGTGGCCTATGGATGAAAACCTAATTGGGACATGATTTACAATGTATGAAAATGACCACATAAATATACTGCTAAAACATCTATTGTCATGAATCCTAATAAATTGGAATCTTTAAAGAGAAATACATATAAATACAGAATATTATGACCATTTCAGAGTTTCATTAATCTTATGAATAAAAACTTAAAGAGTGTTGAAGCAGAATTTACATAACCACCAATTCAGAGTTCAAAAGCATTCATTGGTAGGCATTAGTACTGGTTAAATTGGAAAAATGACACTTGTCAAAGATCTGCAGATTAAGGTCATTAAAAACATGTCTGTAGTTCCACAAGGTGGGTATATGACTCTTTTCATGGAAGAAAAATTCACCGCAGAGGAAACCACCGGGCCTCTCAGTGAGTGGGTATTAGAAAAATCTATTATATAGGATTTGATCTTCGGTTGGGTAATTCAGGGGAGCGTCCAAAGAAAGTGGTGCTCTCAGGAAGCAAGACAATTTTATGATTGAGTACATCAACAAATCTTATCTACAGGAAGGACAGACCAGATAAAGAAGTGGTTATCACTCATTTTAGCAGAGAGAGGGGGCATTCGGGCACTTCATGGAATGCATAGTGACCTTGTTTTCTTCAATTTATCATCCCCTCAAAATGACCTGTTGTTGTATTTAGTGAGATTGTTTATGTTCATGGAAGAACAGCAGTGCTCTAGCTGAGAGTGGCCAGCTGCTTCTCATGACACTAGACCTTACCTGTGAGCTTTGCAGCACTACAGGATGTCAGGGCTGCCTTTGTTCCAGTTTTACACTATGGTTTGTAGCTCAGCAATGTAGGTATCTATCTGTCTATCTGTCTATCTATCTATCTATCTATCTATCTATCTATCTATCTATCCCCTCACATATATATTCAAAACACAGAGGTTCATAACATAATATAGTGGCACGTGCCAGTCCTGAAAAAGGTGTAAAGGTGTGAACTCTTCTAGATAATCCATTCATATGAGTATAGTAAGTGTTAAAAGTTTAAGTGAATTGCTATTGACTGATTCATTACAGAAATAGGAGGCAAGTTTTTTGTTTGTTTGTTTTTTGAGTACCCTACATTGTCTTCTACACCTGTTTACTTTCCCAAAGACATGATGTTTTTGCTCTTTTGTGTTTTCATGGATAATAGAGTGTTGATTTGTGTCTTTGGCTAGAGTACCTAGAGTAGGGTCATCTTAGCTCACTTTAGCCTCAAAATACCGGGCTCAAGCGATCTCCTGCCTCAGGCTCCCAAGTAGCTGGAACCACAAGTGAGCACAATGACTGCATAGTTTTTCTTTTCTTTTTATTTTTTTATTTTTTCCGTAGAGACAGAGCCTCACGTTTGCTCAGGTTGGTCTCAGACTCTTTGCCTCAAGCAATCCTCTGGCTTTGGCCTCCCAAGGGGTTAGGATTACAGATGTGAGTCACTGCATCCAGCAGGTATTTGTATTTTAATAATGCAGTGACTATGCTTAGGACAGACAATCACCAAATGGTTCATGAATTTTGTTTCTTCGGCAGTAGTGGCTAAAGAGAGATGAACATATTTTAAAATCGAGCATCTAAGATAACAAAATCTCCACAGCGATGTACTTACATCATATAGTAAAAAATTGTATAAAACTTTGTTAAAAGATTTTATTTAAAGGAATAATCTAGTCCAATTCTCACTTCAGTAAGGTCACTGTCTATAACATGTAGAAACACCTATTAAACAGTAGTACTGAAAATAGAGTTAGCAAAAAGCTACTATTTTTTTTTTTTTTGGTAACACTTGTAAAACAATAGAATTCTGTGTTAAAGAAATAGCAGTAAGGCAAGAGAGTTGGTAGATGGTATCAAGAACAATACTCTTTGCACAACTGAAGCTACATATATATAGCATTTACTGGTATATAGTACAACACTATGTATATCTCAATTTACTTAATCTACCTGCAAATGTTCCTTGAGTTCTATTTTAGTTTTAATGAGGCGGATGTGGGAACTGAGGAACAGAGTGGTTACAGAAATTGCCTGAGATTATGTACTTAGAGCAAGAGTCTGGCTTCAGATTCTCTGTTCATACTTTTGATGGTGCACAACATCACTATGAATGTCTGTGACATGATCGGCTGTGACAATGCTGAGGAGCATGGCTTCGGGTTGAGATGTGAGTGAATTGTGTCAAGAATAAAAATAACTACGTGAAGAAATTAAGTTAGGAATGAAAACTCCTGGGTTATCCTTTGGACGAAATGATTTATGTGGTACCACATAAGCATTTGTGTATGTAAACTCAGCTGTCATTAAGGATATTTGAGGAGGAGGGAGAAACTCGAGAAAATTATCAGCTTGGTAATAATAATTAAACTCACAGAAATGAGGTAGAAGAGCGTGCTCTTGATAACAAATGGGAAACACCTTGGCATGTACTCCAGCTCTCTACAGGCACATGAAAACAACGAGCAGAAGAAACTGAATTAAGAGAAACTAAGAAAGTGAAAGAGAGAGAGAGGGAGGGAGAGAGGGGGAGAGAACTCAGAGAAGTATGACTTTCCACTATAAGTAAACACAATTTTTAACCCTAAAACTTAAATAGATAACTATGGTTTTAATATTTGTCCCTTTTGAAACTCATGTGAAATGTAATTGCCAATATAACAGCATTGGGAGGTGGAGTCTGCAAAAACAGGTGAGGACTCTGCCCTCATGGGTGGATTTAGTGACCTTCCCAGACAGCATTCAGAAGAGTTCTGCCTCGTGGGTGTTCCACCCTCTGTCCTGTGACAGTGTCCCTCCCCTGCAGAGGACACGGTGAGGCAAACCTTAGAAGTGGAGACCAGACCCTCACCAGACCCCAAATCTGCTCACATCTTGCTCTTGCATTTCCCAGTTTCAAGAACTGTAAGAAATAAATTTCTGGTCTTTATAATTTACCCAGTCTCAGCTATTCTGTTATGCCAGCACAAAAGGAACATAACAGCACATAATTAATATGTTATATGTTGTAATAATATATAGCACATGTGTTATGTAACATAAAAAATACTAAGTCCTATCTTTTATATACTTTTAGAAAAATTTAACAACTTATCTTCCACTTTATGCAAATATGCCTAAATATGCACACTATATTCTGGAACCAGAAAGAAAAACATTTTGTATCTTTATGTAAACTGTAAATAAAAATAATTTTGACTTTTTTATTGAATACTTGTCCTCTGTTTTTTTCTGTAAATTGCACTGATGCTAATAAAAGCACTTTCATCTCTGTCTTTCACAAAAGTGATAAACTTATGTAATAAAACGTGATATGATATTTCTAGCAAATAAAATGTCATCTGAGAAAATCAATGTTGTTTTCCCCTTGAAGAGACTCCACGGCAGATAGTTCTTCTTACTGTCTACTGGTTCATGAATGCAGATAGTCCTAAGAGCTCAGGTGGAAATCACAGTTTATCACTGAAAGGAGATTCTTGCTGTGTCCCAGGACAGAAGTGTACACAATTTGGAACTGAGTCCTTTACCTGTACAGGCAGACATCAGGGTTATTGGGATGGTAAACACAAAGTCCCCTTGAGTTAGTGGGAGTGCAGGAGTCACCCATCATCCACAGCTTCTTTCCACAGTATCAGTTAGCCATGGTCAACCAGAACCCAAAAAGTTGGGAAGAAACTGAGGAATCAAAATTGTTGTGGTCTTGTGCTTGGAGTTTTCCAACTCACATGTGAGAGTCCATTCTCAGGTTTTTCCAACTTTAGTATAAAAGTTCTTTCTGGGGTGAATGTTCAGTGATCTTCAAAGTTCAGCCCCTCTGATCATTAGCTCTTAGGCTCCCTATGCTAGCCTTTTCTTATTCGGCAAGAGATGAGATCTTTCTTTGTATGTAGCCAACTTAACACCAGTGATAGGGTCCTCACTGCCAGAGGGTGAGCAATAACCTAGCTCTAAAACTCCACTGATTACCTTTGCTCTCAACCCTTCCAGATGAAATCTGCCTTAGATTGGGTTCTCTAGAAGGAAACATAAATTTTGAGCTTGTGGTACAATGTCAATGTTGGGTATCCATACCCCTAAAGGGAAGAGACAGGATAAAAATTGTGTAGAAAAAATACTTCAAACTGCTGTGCAGACCTTATAGAACATCAGCCAAACTAGCTGAAATTCGGGAGCTAATATTGTCTGTCCCAGTGCCCCGTGTCAGCCTCAAATGGCTAGTCCTTCACACCCCTGGCTGGCTCAGTTGTTGCAGGCGAGCTGGTCTGAAGACCATGGTGATCTTGGACAACGCACCTTGTGAGCTGAATTTGGGAGAGCTAAACTTGAAGGAGAAAATCAGTGTACATCTTAGGGTTTGCCACTTATTTTCCTCACCTATGTAAGAAGCAATATTTCAAATCAGCAATTCAGCTGAGATTTATGTCCAAGAGCTGTAAATTCACCTTTTTCAGAAAAGAAGCCTTAATAGCCTTTCCAGTCTGAATGCGTTCCCACATGTATGGGAGACGTTAACTCTGCCCATAGATGGGAGACAAACACCTCTTTTTCTCCAAAGCAGATCATGCACAAAGACACACTTTGAATAAAGCAAAGTTGAATGTAGTAGTTGGAGAAGAAAGGTAACGAATGGGTGGATTATCTCCACTTAAATTTAGAGTTAACCGAAATTCACTAGTAAGACCATGACTTTTACAGAACAATTTTAGCCAGGAAGTTGGGTTCTAACACTAATTTACATTCAGCGTTCTTTGGAATACTCCTAAACCTGAAGATATATCTTTCCCTTCCCAAGATTTCAAAGCTACATAGCAATATATATTTGAAATAAAATACCTTGGCATGTGGCAACTAATTTAGAACCAAACTAAAAGTCAGTATCAGTTTTGGTAATAAGGACATAAAGAAGGTAATAAAAACATTATTCTTGTGGGAGGAAAAGATGTATGGGGGTTGAAATGTAAAATACTCTTTCATCCTCTACTGTAATCTTCCTCTCTGTATATATTCAGGCTCATAAATAAGTAGGACAAATGAGACTTTATAAATATTCCAGGCTATAGGATGTTATCTACTATCTTTGTTCTTCAAATGAGCAAGCATGACAAGGATGGTATAATTTTTTAAGTACAACCGTGTAAAAGAAAATATTTAACATGATTCTGATCTTATCAAGTAATAAATTCATTGGATGAAATAATTAGCATTTTGGCATACAATATAGAAACCATTTTTTTCACTAAACTCCAAATAAAAGCAGTCGAAGTTTGTTAATAAGCTACTTATTACTTTTGAAAGAGACATGAAAGATTCTTGATATGGAAGTTCTAATATTTCATGTCAAAATTGCATGTCAACTTATAATAAAAAAACCTTTTTATTAATATTTGATAAGTATACTCTAGGCTTTCTGAAATTTAACATAAATCATAATGGTTTCAACCATATCCTTTTTTTTTCTTCTCTTAAAGATACATTTTACTTTGTTATTTTTAACTGACATAAAAATTTCTTTATTCATAGCTTACCTTGTCTTCGGCATTGTGAAAAGTTCTGAGGTTACAAAGTTAGGCATTCCATGATCCCCAGCAACGTAGATTTTCCCTCCTATTTGCAATACAATTTACTGAGTCTAATCATTTATGAGACAAGGCTGGAAACACAGTGATTGGAATGACTAATTCTTCTTCTTCTTCTTCTTTTTTTTTTTTTTTTTTTTAGAGACTGGGGTCTCACTCTTGCTCAGGCTGGTCTTGAACCAGTAAGCTTAGGGCAATCACCCACCTAGGCCTCCCAAGTTCTGGGATTACGGGTGTGAGCCACTGCACCTGGTTGGAATGACTAATTCTATAGTAAAAGTTATCTCTAAAAGCCACATATTTTGAACAAAAATTTTGGAAATATTTTGAGAGTCAGGACCTGACACTCCATATAAGGGTGAGATCCAGACTTCATTTTTGGTCTTTTTGAAACTACTTAATATAAGAACAAATGCAAATTAAAAACAAGATTCTCTCTTCTGAGAATCTCTTTTGAGAGATTTCCTTTTCTTTCTTTTGCTTAGAGCATTCACTTTAGAAAACTTGTGATTACTTTCTCTTCTCTTTGAAATGTGTTGAAATTCTTCTGATTTCTATACTGGCCTTTTGTCAACTTCATGACCCAGGGATGTCTTTCTCAGGGACCTGGAAGCCATAACTCTGAAATGTACCCAAGGGTGACAGCACCCTTATCTCCAATTTTCTATATAGTGGCGCAGGAATCTGGCATCTGGGAATCTTGCTTCAATTTGCAAAATTACATCTTGTCCTAAAGATATTAGAAGTTTATTCATCTTCTGAATAAAGCACAGTTAGCACAGATGGTCATCCTCATTTTCAGCTAAATGTGGGATGAACTATGTTTAATTAGTACTTCAGGTCATCTCACTGCAGTAATAGTTCAGGAAGCACACGTGTATCTTCTTGAGTACATACAGGGTAAGTCTCGTTGCCGCTGGTCGGCCGGGACTGGCTAGGTCTTCCACCCTGGCTTCTCTAGCTGTGTTCTGGAAATGGATTGCTTTGCTATCTCGCTCAAGAATAATTGCTCTTACATGCCTGAGGGCTATTTGCTTTAACAGAAGAGAGGGAGAGAGATAGTCTCTGAGGGAGAAGCACTCTTCTTAGAAGGATAGATCTTAGCAGTCTTTCATAGTCTTTCATAGAAAGAGACTCCATGCTAGCGTTCTGCAGCCAGGAGAAGTGCCAGAGTCAGAGTGAGCGGTCCGTGATAGAATGTGCACGGTCGCTGCCGATTGCCTTCTTCTCCAGCCTCTAAAACACACAATCCTGTGGCTCTTAACAGCACAGGTGTAAAGACTGCCAATCACTGATGCTCTCAGCTTGCCAACTGTCATACTTGTGAAGAGCGCTAAATCCTTCCCATGCCCTTTACACCAACGAGCTACCGGTGTTACTTCTCTCACTCCTCACCATATGCTACATGGGCTGCTACATGTAAGATTTGTCTTTCTCTATATAATCTCATACACTGCTTGGGGAGTGTACCATATTCTGGTTCAATGCTCATTCAATATAAAACTGTTGTTTTTCTCTGCTACCTTCATGGACTGGTTTTCTGAGCTGACAGGAGATTTTGTTTTTTTTTTTTGTTTTTTTGTATTTTTTTCATTAAATCATAGCTGTGTACATTAATGCGTTTATGGGGTAAAATGTGCTGGTTTTATATACAATTTGAAATACTTTCATCAAACTAGTTAACATAGCCTTCACCGCATTTACTTAGTTATTGTGTTAAGATATTCATATTCTACCCCTAGTAGATTTCACATGTACCTTTGTAAATGCACCGTAGGTGTGGTCCCACCAATCACTCTGCCTCCCCCTAACCTCCGCCCTCCCCTCCCCCTCCTCTTTCCCCTTCATCTTGGGCTATAGTTGGATTATAGCTTTCATATGGAAGTGCGGGTGCTTATAAATTAGTTTCATAGTAGGGCTGAAGTACTTTTTCTTCCATTCTTGAGATACTTTCCTAAGAAGAATATGTTCCAGCTTCATCCATGAGATTTTGTTTTTAATTAAATTCTCTAACACTTATTATACAGTTTTGTGTTTTATTTCAGCTACTACATTACTCCTTTATTGGATCTGGATTTTTAGTAGTTTCATCTGTAGGTATTTGGGATGCAAAACAGAATCTACCGTGTCTGTCTCTCTTTGTCTCACACACACAGAAAAATGCACACACATACACATTGACAGAACGTTGCATGGTGAAGGCAATCACTTGTCTCATGGAAAAGGAAATTGAGGAATCCTCCTCTCGAGCAGCTTCAGCAGTCAGCAGGTCTGGATGCTAAGTGAACTTCTTTGCACATCTTTTGGTTGTGTAAACAGTGTTGGCAAACTAAAATGGGAACCCGTAAAATAGAAAGACAGAATTAGTGGCATAAAAAGTTTCATTTTTGGTGTAACCCCTCCACTTTTATCAGGGCAAATAATTTGTAGCAAATAGGTCTCTGCTCACCCCCAGACAACTTCTCACAAATGCAATCAATGTGGCTGGCATGGACTGATAGGCGGTTGACCCAGATCCTCTCCTGGAACCGAGAGGGCGAACACCCATGACACACTGGTGTCTAGATCCCTAAATGAAATGTCAGGTTTGGTCAAGGAGGAAGAATGAGGATGTTGTGAACACAGTGTGGTCACTGGGCTCTTGGGATTGTTCTTTCTCTGCATTCTCTAACAATTCTCACTCCTGCTTCTTCTAATGTATTTGACTATTAACTTGTACAGTTTCTCAAGGGCTGGTCATATTCTTCCAATCGTCTTCTTTTACCTTCTTACATATCATAGGCTCAGTTTCCATCATATACTGATAACTCTTGTAAATCCACTATGTGCCTCAGGTCTTTATGTTTATTTCCTTACTGAAAAGACCACTCCGCCCACCTCCAAGGCCTTCATAATAAATGCAAACTCTTGGCATAACGATATGGACTATTGATAATCAGAACTTTCTTACAATCAGGCCGTGGAACTCCTGCAGAAACCTCCCATTTATCCCCAGCCACACGCTTTTCATCTAGCCACATGGAGCTTATTGCTGTTCCATGAAGCAAACTTGGCTTGCACTTGCTACTCTCTGAACTTGGAGTTCAGAGGTCACCTTGACCTTTCAGTTAAATTGTCTCCTCTCTTGCTTCCCCCTTCTCCAACATACCTGGATACCCTCTGCATTTCCATCTAGCCAGATAATGTGTTTTTCTCTGTACTTCTTAAATATTTTATGCTTCAAACATTTTTAGCACCATTTTTATTTGTCTCCTCCATTAGGCAGTGAAATTTGACTATTTAATCAAACTATGAATCTCCCAGAACCCTTTATAGCTTAAACATTCGAAAACATATCCTTAAGTTTAAGGTAGAGTACACTCATGATTTTGATTTCCTGGTCAAAGTAATATAAAATTAGGAATGTAAATTTTTGCATAAGCTACCTGGGTAATATCTATTTTGATTTACAACAAAAATTATTAAACATAAAAATGATTTAGCTAGGATTAAAGGAAAATTAAGGTGGTATCCCAAAGTTTATATTACTACAAATGGGGGTTTAAGTGATAGAAAATTGGCATTTGTTAGGGCTAAGGAGTCCTAATAGGTAGCATCGATGACTTGGCAGAAGCAAATGAAGCAAATGATGAGACTGAATGTGGCTGCTCGAAGATAAAGTAAAAAGATTCAGCTGTTTGTCACAGAGCAATCACCACACAAGCCAGTCAAGTGCTTACCTTGGGCCAGTGCTTAATAAAGGATGTAGAAATGAATTGATCTAATTCGTCTTCTCCCTGCCACTGCAAAGTATGTGGGCAGATGCTATAAAACATCAGCACTAATGAGAAGCCCTAAAAGCTGTATTCGCAGTAAGAAGAGGCAAAATATATGCTTTACCTCTAGCATGTGAATTAGAGAAAAAAATTTCTATTCCTATAAAACAGGCATTGTGCAACTTTAAATATAAAAAATATGCACACATGTTTATTTTTAATCGAATAACTGTCTGGCAAGGAAACATGAATGCATATTCACATGTGGTTATAGGTTATTAAAAACACCTATTAACCAGGGTGGCACCTGTGGCTCAAAGGAGTAGGGCACTGGTCCCATATGCTGGAGGTGGCAGGTTCAAAACCAGTCTGGGCCAAAAACTGCAAAAAACCCCCAAAAACCTATTAACCCACCAAAGCACTGCCTTTGTTACTATCACCAAAACAAAGATACATACTGAATGATACTGAATGATACAAGTGAGCCCCACTGAGGCAACAGAGATTTCTTAGACACCAGCGAGAGTTAGCTGGGCAAATAGTGAAGATTATGTATTGGGAGATGAATGTTCTTGGAAAAGGTGAATATAATCTCCCATCAGTATAGATTCAGCTACTGATATTCAGGGAGAGGGAAGGATACATAAGTTAGTCAAAGAGATAGAATCAAATACATATTTCTCGTGGCCTCCCTCATTCTCAGTACTGTGGGGATTCGAGGGCAGGATTCAGAAATATTAACGAGGATACCCATAGCTCAAAGAGTGTACAGGGTATTTGTAGATATTTGCTACAACATATCAATATCATGGCCATGAAACTGTTAAAATACATTGCAGGAAAAATAAATATCTAAATAATTAAATGTAAAGATCTTCATTTTAGCATTAGTAATGTCAATCGTCATTTCCGTATAATTTTGTTGTTTGGAAAAGTACTGTTATTGACTTCTTTAAGAAATATTTCTTTACTGCTTATTATTTGCCAGATGATATTCTGTTTTGAAATACAAAAGTCAAACAAACAAAAACACAACTACAACTAGGACTTTGCCTTATCCATGCAAGCAAAGTAACCTAACTGTATGTAAATTTTATATTAATCTGAAATTTTTTTAAAAAGTGGACAAATACCCCATAGAGTTTCTAGGATAATCTCAGAAATAGACAGTGAATATGTTACACAGAAGATATTAGGAGCAGGGGGAAAATTAAAGCAAGATAACGACAAGCAAGGCTTGCAAAAACCAGAGGAAGTTTCCAATGTGAAGAAGACGTGTGAAGTTTCCAATGTGTGAAGACCAGTGTAAGCCACACGGTGAAGGAGCTAAGCAAGTCAGCAAGTTGATAACAGGGAGAAAATTCTTCCAAAGCAGAGACTATGGTACTGAATATAAGGATTTTAAGTTTCCCTGTTCTATTAGAATCTCTATAGACTTCGGGCACATGTGTAACTTAGGCCTGAAGAAACAAGTTGTTAGTCTTAGGTGGTAGTTCCTGGGTTAGCGTTTGAATACTTGACCTTCAAATGTCACCTTCAATTGATTCATTTCTACAGTGTGGTAAGACAGAATATTGTTTTGAGCAGATAAATAAAAGCCATTGAAAAGTCAATAGAATCTATGCAGCCACCTCAGAGACACATTATTGGAACATTATTATTATTATTTTAGACTTAATCCCTGTTGTTAGGGATACAGCCCTCAAGACTACCCTATCCTGAACATCCTGAGATGAGTCTAAGTTTGGTGTCCTGGACACCTCAAGTCTTTCACAAAACAGTTACAGAAGCTATCACAGTCAGGGTGAAGCTATCAAAATCTCTCTACTCCTTTAAGGGGTGGGTGTTGCAGAGGTTAATGTAATACGAGACAACTAAAACTGAAAAACAAAACAAATAAAAATAAAATCCTGGGTCTGAGATTCTCAAAGCCTGAATTGGTGAAAGCATGTAAACTACAGTGTATTTCCAGGGACGTGTTGGATCCAGCTTCCAGGCGTCGCCTGTGGCTCGAGTAGGGCGCCGGCCCCATATACTGAAGGTGGCGGGTTCAAACCCGGCCTCAATCGAACTGTAACAACAGAAAAATTGCTGGGCGTTGTGGCGGTGTAGTCCCAGCTACTCGGGAGGCTGAGGCAAGAGAATCGCCTAAGCCCAGGAGTTGGAGGTTGCTGTGAGCTGTGTGACACCATGGCACTCTACCGAGGATGATAAAGTGACACTGTCTCTACAAAAAGAAAAAAAAATTCCAGCTCCCTTTTCCTAGGCCAGGAAGGTTCTGACTCAGGTCTAAGCTATCAAATTGTCATAAATTCCACGTTGAGGGTCTGATTCATACAATCCCCACGAGGCTATAATGAAATAAAGCTGCTACATATTACACACACACATTACATTTTGCCTTAAAGAATCTAACAGAAGCACATTCCTAGGTACCATAGGGATTGGCAAATTTTGAATTTGAAACTGTTACATGTGCTTTACGAATTTCCATCTGATGGATTAGGCTTTATATGGTCATTTGTATCATTGAAATATTATACTCAAATATATTTCTTCTGCCTCTTCTGGGTAAATGCAAACTGACGATGAACTCAGTATTTGAGACATTTTCGAAGTCAAGTAGAATCAATCCCTGTATTGCCTACCATTGTAAATTATCATAGACAATAACCCATGATTTTGGTTATAGAGACATGTGCTGCTTAATGATGGATACATATTTTGAGAAGTGCATCTTTAGGCAATTTAGTGCTTGTGCAAATATCATAGAGTGTATTCACACAAACCTAGATGACGTGGCCTACTCACTCCTAAGCTAAGTGGCACACAGCCTGTTCTCCCAGGCTACAAATGGGTACAGAATGTTATTGCACTGAACACTTCAGGCAATTGTAGCACAATGGTAAGCATCTGTGTATCTACACACATCTAAACATAGATAAGGTACAATAAATATACAACTTAAAGGTAAAAATGGTACACTTGTATAGGGCACTTAGCATAAATGGAGCTTGCAGGCCTGGAAGTTGTGCTGGGGGAGTCTACGAGTAATTGGCCAGTGACTGTGAAGGCTTTGGACATTATTACACACTGCTATAGACTTTATAAACACCAAACGCTTAGGCTACATTACATTTATAAAATATACTTTTCTTCATTCGATAACCTTAGCTCATTGTAACCTATTTACTTTATAAACTTTTAAATTTTTTAGCTCTGTACTATGTGGTGATAACATTTATCTTAAAACACAAAAACATTTTACAGTTATACCAAAATATTTTCTTTCTTACCTTACCCAATAAAATATCTTCTATTTTTAAATTTTAAAATTTAGTTTTCTTTACTTCTGAACTATTTATTTATTTTTTTTGGTTAAAAACTAAGCACAAACACACATATACACATACACATTAATCTAGACCTACACTGGGTCAAAACAATTAGTTTCACATCTCCCATCTTCAGCACATGTCCCTGGGCGGTCTTCTGGGACACTAACACACATGGAGCTGTCATATCCTATGATAACAATGAATTTTTCTGTATCCCTCCAAGAGGACCTGCCTGAGGCTGTTTTACAGTTAGGTTGTTTTTTTTTTTTTTTATTTTATTAAGTAGAAGTACACTCAGAGTAAGAATGAAAAGTATAGAATAATACATGGATAAACTCATACCAGTAGTTTATTATCATTATCAAGTTTTACATTCTGTACATAATGATACGCACTAGACCTTTATACACCTGGCTGGCGTTTACACCAGCATCACAACACCTGTGATTAATGTGTTGCACTATGATATGACAGTCGTTTTATGCAGCTCCCTTAGTATGTGTGGTTCATCACTGACCAGATCACATATGTGTGTTATGTAGCACATGGCTATATCAAAATTTGTATAATTGAAGGGCCTTCTATATCGATTGGTTTGATGTTGACAATGTTGACATATCTTGAATTTCTTTAGACCCATAGTAATGCTTTTACCATCAGAGTAAACTGCCATGGCCTTTTTTGTAAAACGAATTAGTAGAAATTACAAAAAAAAAAGAAGAAGAAGAAGAAGAAGAAGAAGAAGAAGAAGAAGAAGAAGAAGAAGAAGAAGAAGAAGAAGAAGAAGAAGAAAGAAAAAGAAAAAAGAAACAAAAAGAAAAGAAAAAGCTAGATAACAGTTTTCTAGGTATTCTTTACAATTCTTACATCCTTTAGAATGGGGTGATATAGAGTTTATCAAAGTGAGTTTGAAGAAAATTGACCATACTAGATTTTAACTATGTTATGTAGGGGGGAAAGGTAACAGGTAGTCGGGTGTATTTGGGAAATTATGAATCAAACTAAATCAAAGATTTATCCCTTATCCTATTTCTCAATGCCTATGATGTGATGGTCCCTGTCTACATTATCAGAGGGTGGTTGCAATTTTCAGAACTGTTTTAATTTTGGCTCATGAAACACTGCTGTGAATTGGGTTATAGAGCCCTAACTTGAGGAAATGATGGTATGGTGGAGTGGGCAGTTCAAAAATGATAAAGTTCATATGACTTATAAAATGAATGGTGGACAAATTTCTTTTCTTTGCATTCTTGTTTTTGTTATCTTTGAGAGTGTTGAGACTGCAGGAGAGGAGCTCATACTATGTAATGTTAGCACCAATCAACATAATAAAAATAATGTGTTTAAATAAAATATATAATTTGAAAATCAAAATGAAATTCCAGGTAAGTTGGTAATCCTATTTCGGCACCTAAATCTTATTGTTTAAACTACTACTTTTCTTTTTATATTTCTTTTTTAAGTATTTTCCCTTGATGCGAGTTATTTTTTAAAGTGACTGGATCATTCAAGGAAAAGGAACAATCAAAGCTCACTTTGCCTCAGGCTATTTACAGTTGATGTCCCTTGAATTTAAACCACAAAGACATTTCAGAGAGAAAACATTTTCATCTTCTAATTTGTAACCCAGGAGATATGAAGTCATGGGATCCCCAGGGACACACCTTTCCCTGATGTCAACTTGGCAACTTGCATCTGCTTTTCAAATAAAAAGCAAAAAGGATTTAGATATGACAGTTTAAAAACGGTGTATCCTTAAACATTCAATGCTGCATAAATGAAGCATCCCTGCTCTTCTGATGGTGATTAAAAGCTATTAGCTCGCCCACTATTTTGTTGGCAAGGGGAAGAGAAGATGCACTTGACCTCCATATCTGAGATTTATGTTTATATCCTCATAAGTAAGATAAAAACAATCCTGATAATGGATTTCTGGTCTCATTGCTTCATATCCATCTTTTTCTCAGAACGGGTTACAAGTGCCACAAAGAATCAGCAAGTTTAAGGCAAAGAAAATTAAATAAAAACTTTTGCTAATACTTCTTAGCACGAATGAACTCATTTTTGATGTATTGACCATTTATACTTTCCATTATCATTGGCATGCAACTCTATGAAATTTCTTATGTGCAAATGCTACAATTTTTTAAACAACTATTTTAAAGTATTCAAATAATCATGATGGCAAATTAATTAGTCTGTTCTTCTATAATCTAAACTATAGATTGACTCATTCTATCACTTTCATTTTTTTAATAGCAATGTATGTTTTGGAGCACAAAGGAAAAAAGAAAAGAAAGGAGAAAGACTGGGCACTCACAGCAAGTAACTAAAGTTCTCCCAGGAATGATAAAAATGCAAACACAAGTAAAATAAAGTAGCTTGAGGAATTCATTTCTGTTAAAGTTAGGTAACATTTCCCCTAAGAAATATTAATTTTGGTAGAACCAGAGAAATAAATATAATTTTTTGTTGAGAAGAAAACATCGAGGTGGGTATTCTAGATTGGGGGAAGAGAACTTGCAAACTATAAAGGCGCAGAGCTATATAAATGAGCAAATTAAAGGTGGTGCCTGTGGCTCAAAGGAGTAGGGTGCCAGCCCCATATGCTGGAGGTGGCGGGTTCAAACCCAGCTACACCCAAAAACTGCCAAAAAAAAAAAAAAAGAATTTAATAAGCAAATTAATAGTTAGGTAGAAGTAAATAATGTGTTTGGAACTGAATTAGGAGATAAGATACCTGGAACGGGGAACCATCTGTGGTCAACACCTGCTTTACTAACAGTGAGTTACAGTGCTCAGGTTCACTGGGGCCTGACATGCATTTTGGGAATCTCCAATCTTGGGAAATGAGAGATATTATGAAGAAGACTAAGTTTCCAAAGCCTCCTCAGGTGAGCTCAGTGGGTAATACTAGAGCCATGGTCAGGTCCTAGGACCCAGAGAAAACAAAGGCAAAAACAACAGCAACAACCACTCAGAAGAAAAATAAGAGTTTCCATCTGTAGCTTAGCAAGGGTTGATAAGTCATGTCTAAGTGCAGGAAAACCTCTACCAGGTTCATAGATGAGTGGAGGTTTGTAACATAGGCGAAACTGAACTTCACAGAGCTTTGTACAGATGAGATAAGCAGTGAGGAAAAGGCACCATTGTGCCCACTAGAGGTTGTTGCCATGTAAATCGTCAACATGCAGCCTGGGCACACTGGGTACAAGTCCACTTTTTTTTT
>CAUYRH010163784.1:0-11945 GCA_963574655.1 Perodicticus potto | reverse complement strand
TAACATTCATGATATTTTCTCATTTACTATGTGAAAACAATTTTGATCCGTATTTAGAAGATTTCTCCTGACCCTTCACATATGCACCACAAGTGTGATCTCACCCTTTATCGTCTCTCCCCCCACCCTCTCCCACCCCATCCCACCCACACCCCCTTACCCATCTTATTGTGCAATAAGTGGATTGTAGCCTTCGCTTGAAAGATATAAATTTGCTTCATATTAGGGGTGTATACATTGGATACTTTTTCTTCCATTCTAGAGATGTTACATTAATCAGGTGGATAAAAATATCTCCGATTGTATGGGAAGCCTGCACACTGTACTCCAAGACTGAATCATTGTACACAGTTATGACTCAATAAAAAACAATTAAAAATTAAAAAAAAAAGAAAAAAGACAGATGCTCCCATTCTCAAAACAAGGCAAAAGTGATCTCTGCCATTAGAAGTCCATAGAGTGCTTACCCTGTCTCAATGCCAGAAGGGGTCAAAGGATGTTCCTTGTGTCCTGGTAATGGCTATTTTTTCATCTGAGAGTTGAGCCTGCTAGATTTGTTTGTCAAAATTCACTGAGCTATGCGTTTAAGATTTTTGTACTTTGTTGTGTATGTGATAGACGTCCATAACATCCTCCCCCAAAGGAAAAGAATCAATTGAATTCATCACATTAACAAAATGATAGCAAAAATAACAAGATCATCACCACTGATGCATAAAAATCAATTTATAAAATTCAGCCTTTGTTAATGAAAACTTCCTTAGCGACCTTGCAGTAAAAAGGAACTTCATTAATCTGATACAGAATATCTGTAAGAAATCTTCCAGCAAGACTCACATTTCATTGTGAAATATTGAATGCTTTCCCGTGAGATCAGGAGTAAGATAGGGGTGCTGGCCATTTCCAATTCTCTCTGACGTTTTACTGAAATTCCCACGTAATACAATGCGGCAGGCTCAGAGAACGAAGAAATAAAACTGCTATTATTCATGGATGATGTGACAGCATGGGGCAGCCACAAGAATCAAGATATAAGCTATTATAATTAATATGTGAGTTTAGCAAATTCAATGGGCAGAAGAAATGTATAGTATAATCGGTTTATTTCTAGATATGCACAATGAAAAGAAAATGTGGAAATTCGTAAAATCAAAATACATAAAAGCGGGCCTTGATCTATTACCAAGCCATGTAAGAACTCTGCAGAGAACATTATGGGTCCTTATTTTAATAATGCTAATCAATGCTAACAAGCTTTTTTCTAATTTCATGCAGAAGTAGAAATAATTCATTGCCCTATAGCTCCACTTTTGAGGTAATAGTCTATTTTTTTTCTTGTTAGTCTCTAAATGACTTTTAATATTTTTTATAAAACATCAACCTTTTCATTTTAGGAAGAAAAACAAAAATGCCTTCATCAGGAATATTCAAAACAATGATTTTGGTTTGGTGCCCATAGCTCAGTGGTTAGGGCGCCAGCCACATGCACTGGGGCTGGAGGGTTCAAACCTGGCCGGGCCTGCTAAACAACAATGACAACTGTAACAAAAAGTAGCCAGGTGTTGTGGTGGGTGCCTGTAGTCCCAGCTACTTGGGAGGCTGAGGCAAGAGAATTGCTTAAGCCCAAGAGTTTGAAGTTGCTGTGAGCTGTGATGCCACAGCACTCTACTGAGGGCAACATAGTGAGACTGTCTCAAAAAAAAAAAAAATACACACACACACAATGATTCTCATATCTTAAAATAAATTTAAGAATGTCAAAATGTTTTGTGTCCCAAGTTCAAGATTGTAGCATTTGAAGAGTTTGTGATTTGTCTGGCCAGCCGTCTGACTGGTTAGAAATATCCAGTCTACATTTATAGTCATCCTTAATCATTGATGTGCTCTTGAAACTTAGTTATCTTTTAATCATGCATTTTCGTTTCATTTTGTTTTGTTATATTGTATTTTTTTTTTATTTCATTTCATTCTTTTTTTTTTTTTTTTTTTATTCAGAGAGAGTCTGACTCTCTAAGTGCCCTGGTTCAAAGCTCACAGGAGTGTCAAACTCAAGTGATCCTTCTTACCTCAGCCCCCTGAGTAGTTGGGACTACAGGTGCCCACCACAATGCCCAGCTGATTTTTCTATCTTTAGTAGAGATGGAGTCTTGCTCTTGCTCGGGCTGGTCTCTAATCACACATTTATTCAACATACAGTCTGCCTGATCAGTGACAGGCACTGTGTTATAAATTGTGGTATATGTATACCATGGAATAGTACACAGCCTTAAAAAAGATGGAGACTTTACCTCTTTTGCGTTTACGTGGATGGAGCTGGAACATATCCTACTTAGGAAAGTATCTCAAGAATGGAAGAAAAAATATCCCATGTACTCAGTACTATTATGAAACCAATTTAAAATCACTCAGACTTTCATATGAAGAATAGATCACAACTATGGCCCAAGATGAAGGAGGGAGGAGGGGGGATGAGAGGGGAGGAGGGAGGCCAGATCAAGGGAGGGTGAATGGTGGGATCACACCTGTGGTGCATCATGCAAGGGTACATGTCGGGTCTATTAGTATGTTAATGTCTTAACCCAATAATTAAGTAAACAGGTGAGGTGTATATTCACCAGTGTGATGTAAGCATTCCTAATTCTATATGAAATCAGCACATTGTACCCCATAAATGCATGAATGTATGTGTGATCTATGTGTTTATGATTTAATAAAAAAAGAAAAAGAAACTAAAGATGTAATTATGAATCTGGTCTGTCCTGGAATCCTTCCTCTCTGCCCCTCTCTTTTCACCTGTTGTTTTCCCCTCTCAGGTATATTTCAGTTTCCACAAAGATGTTATTATTGTCACGTAGCAGTTGTGTTTAGCCATTGGCATCCCTCCGGAATGTCTGTGTTTTGTTTACATATTAAATAAGGTGTTCAGATTTGTTTCTACTAAAGATCTGAAGGAATTATCAAAGGTAACAAGAGACTCATTCTAAAAAATTAAAATTATGGCAAGCAAGTGCTGCTTTGTTTTAATGAATCACTTGATGGCTAAACACAAACCGCAATAGCTCGGATCATGACTGGTTTCTGTCTGTTAGCGTATGTCTTAGACATAAAAGGTTTCCAAGATGCCTTTTTTCTTATACCCCAAATTACTTATTTTCACAGGCTAATTTTTTTATCTGACTTGAAATTTTTATTTTAAAATAACATATTTGAAAGCTCTATAAAGCCGTGAATGAGAGGCCTACTGGTTTTAGGTCATGGTATTAAATAATTTCTTTTGTTTTAGAAATGTGTCTTGCCGTAAGTAATGTCATACCTATGTATTACACTTGGTTTAAAACACACATTAGCTTCTCTTAAATTCCCTTTTGATATTAACATACAATTTTATAAAGTTTAATAAAGAATATTACTAAATGAAAAATATTAATAAAAAGTATGTACTGCTTTTAGAAATAGTATATCTTCTGTTTGCTTTATACAAAAAACAAAACTTTTTCCTAGTTTTTTGTTTGTTAGTTTTGTATATTTGGTTGGGTTTTTTTTTTTTTTTTGCAGTTTTAGGCCGGGGCTGGGTTTGAACCCGCCACCTCCGGTATATCGGGCTAGCGCCCTAATCCTTTGTGACACAGGTGCCACCCCCTGTGTATTTGTTTTTATACAAGCCAAGTTCTAATTATGGCCATTCTGATGTCTTGCTGGTGTTTTATACAGTTGCTATGACCATAGACTTGTGGATTTTTTTCTTTAAAATATCTGGTAATGTTTATAGTGCTATTTCTTTACTATTAGTACCTAAATTTTTCTATCGATTCTACAGTAAAAACATAGTTTGGTTCGATACCTCATTTCTGGAATTTGGACTGTAATAGACTCTGGATATTCTTAAAGCATCATAATATTATGGGTTGCATTAGAATTTTTGAACTCAGAAATCTTGAATGTCATATATTTTAGGATCTCTGAGGAGGATAAGTGACAAGACTTCACTGTTCCTTGATGAGTTTTTACACATTAACTCAAAATCACCAAGACTCTTGAGTTGAGAAATTTACTGATATCTTTCTTTACATGATTGCCGATCAAACTAATTTCTCCTCTGCTTCAGCGAGCCCCACAATACCTAAACCAGCCCTACACATTTAAAACTTTGCTTAATTTGTTTAATCTAATGTAAAATTACAAACCAATTTGAAAGTAGAAGGAATTGAGCCAGTGAGGAGAAGACAAAATCAAGATAACAGGCGCACGGTTACTTTCACACCTTGTGACTAAGTGGGTCTCAGTGATACTGACCGTGCCCCTGAAGAACTAGACCTTGTCGGAGAAGTCGAGAACGTGATCCTGAGTGTGCACAGTTTACCTGTGAGGAACAGTGAAATAAGGAGGGAACAGTGTTCCTGGCAGAACACATTATAACAAAATTAAAATATACATTATAATATGTTGTTAGAATTGTTCTATTTTATGATTATTGTTGATCTCTTACTGTGCCTAATTTATAAGTTAAACTTTATCATGGGTATGCACATATTTTTAAATCTGACTTGCAATTTTTATTTTAAAACAATGCATTTGAAAGCTTTATAAACCAGTGTTTGTTACTGTCTGTGGATTCAGGTGTACACTGAAGGTCTTGGGACATATTCCCCCCCCCAATCGGGGGGAACTAGGGAGAAACCCAGAGAAGCTTTATTAGTTAAATTACCCATGGCTCTGGGGCTGGATACAGTAAAAATAGGGAATTTGCAAATAACAGGAAAGTAGTATTTAGTCCAATAATTCTAGTCCTTTCCATTCAACCTTCTTCTGCAGAATATCTGAAAAAGGATTCCCATTGGCTCTAACATGGAAGCAGGACCAAAAATCAGGGAACCTGCCATTTACTGTAGATGGCGGCTGTAGCTGGACACATTTGGATTTTCTTCAAAGATGTCAATGATGTATGAAAATAAGCAAAAAACAAATTGAAAAACAGCTATGAATAATTAAAAGTTTTATATAAACATGCAGAGTTGATTTTGTAAAATCTTGCCCTTGTGTGAAGTATGTCCAATAGTTTTTGAGATTGATTTATGCAAAACAGGGAAGAAAGAAGTAAAATGAACAATAATGATAGTAAAATTAGGCTTGTTCTGCATTTGAATAGTAGTTTATGCTAGTCAGAGAACTCTTATGATTGGAATTTCATTTGAAGGTAATGACCACATCTTTTGATAGATGAATCAATGCTCCTCCTATTTTGCAGATAAAGAAATTCAGATACAGAGTTTTGCAAGATCTGCTTAGGAAGGTCTTATTCCCAGTTAGGCAACAAACCAGAATTAGAACTAAGAACTTGTTGTAACTTGTGTGGCTCTTTTCTTATGGTAGTTAATTTATAGAGTCCATCTCCAATGGGTTCAATAATGTCTCTCCCAAATTCATGTCTACTCAGAACTTCAGACTATGACTTGACTTGGAAATAGAGTCTTTGCAGACTTAATTAGTTAAGGTTGAGATAAGGTCAACTTGAATCAAGATGGGGACTAAATTCAATGAAAATGGTATTAGAAGAGGCAAAAGGGTGCAAAGAAGCACAGTTAAAGGCAATCTGAAGATAAAGACAGAGACCAGAGTGAGGTGTCTACAACCAAGGGACACTAGGAATTACCTATAACCACCAGAAGTTAAGAGTGTGGCATGGGACAGTTTTCTTCCTTAGAGTGCTCAGAAACCAACAACCTTGATGACTTCTTGATTTTAGAATTCTAGTCTCCAGAACTGTAAGAGAATACATATTAATTATTTCACGCCACCCAGTATGTGCTACTTTGCTGCATCAGCCCTAGAAAACCAAGGCACCATGATAAAGCAATTTGTATTTACTAATAAGAAACCCTTTTCTTTTTTCATGAAGCCATGTAATTTGTATTTACTAAAAGAAACCCTTTTTTCCCATGAAGCCACCTGATTCTAGCATCTCTTCCAGTGTATAATGTAGATTTTTCTATGGTGAATCTGGAAGTTGTGAGAAATAAAAATCACATATAGTGGATAGATTAACTCATTCGTTACCATTTTCATTTGCAAGTGGCATTAATGTTATGTTTGTTATGACATATAGGAGCTACTTCTAAATTTCCTTCTAAACTTCAATTTCTTATATTTTTATCCACATGTCCTTCCTTCACCAAAATACTCGCGTATTTTATAATTATGTTATAAATTATAAATGTGATTTATAAAGATCACATGTCTATGCATTGAGTTCATTACCTATTGGTTGAACAATTAAGATGTCATTCGTTGCCCTTACACTTAATGAGAGCCCTGAAGTGATTTATGTTGTTCCATTTATCTCTAATTTTGGAGACTCATGTAACAATATCAGGAACAGAAACTCTTTTGTAGCTAAGAAAGAGAAAAATAACAATACCTTATTTAAAGTCTTTAATTATTATGGGTTCAGTGTAACTTGCTGCCAGCCTGTACTACCCCGTGCTTTAAATATATTCTTCATCAGATTGAGTCATCCTTATTGTTCTATGTAGGATAGAGTTTACCGTGACAGCCTTCTAACCTTATTATCTAGCTTATGCAGTCTCAATCACCCTTCCATTTTGTTGAAAATCACATCAAAATTTACTTTTTCCTGAAAATCATTTTTAGCAAAAATCTAGGACATAGCTCTCCAGAGAATAATAATTAAAAATAGATGACGATCCAGTTTCACTATTTAAATTCAGTTCACTGTATAGCACTTGAGTGCAATAATACCCTTTCTCTCTTGATCATTTTATTGTGCTTGGGGTGGGGAGACTCTGACTGTATATACACGAATGGACGATGGCCTGACCAGATATGAACATAGAACTCCGAGTCGCTCTCTACAGCAACTGTGTTCTGCACAAGGACTAGCTGTGAACCACCATCTGCAGCCACTACCAACCCACTCTATGCAACAAGAAATCCAAAAAGCCAAACCACAAGTCCTTTAGTATTTGTCCCCAAACGTTAGTTGATTAATAACTGATGGTTCTCTGATTTTTTTGGTTCCGTCTTAGAGCCAATAGGAAAAAAAAAATCTCTGCACCACTAACCAATCACAGGGATGCTCCAATAACCAATCACCGGGGATTATCCACCAACCAATCTCTGGGGGTGCCCTGCTAACCAATCACAGGGGATGCCCGACTAACCAATCACCGGGGATTACCTGCCAACCAGTCTCTGGGGGTGCCCTGCTAACCAATCACGGGGGATGCCCCACTAACCAATCACAGGGGATACCCTGCCAACCAATCTCTGGTGATGCCTTGCTAACCAATCACAGGGGATGCCCAACTAACCAATCACCGGGGATTACCTGCCAACCCATCTCTGGGGGTGCCCTGCTAACCAATCACGGGGGATGCCCCACTAACCAATCACAGGGGATGCCCCACTAACCAATCACAGGGGATGCCCCACTGTGGACCGCCCACTGTCCCTCCCCTCTGCCAGCGGCATCCAATCAGACACCGCTGAAGCCTTCTCGTTTTCTCTACCTTCCACTTTCCTTCACTGTCTGCCTTGGAATCTCTGCCTAATGCAAATGATGGTGGCTGGCTCCTTTCTAGAACAAACTGTGAACAACCAGCCTTTGCTTATTCTCGCGCGGGTAGCCTTCATTCAGCTCCGCAGCGTTGCGAGGAACCAGGATTTCTGCTGGGTTGACCCTTGAGAAGGAGGTTTGAGCAGGACCGCGCCACACGCAGAAACCTGCATTTTGCTGTTGTCATTTTCAGGTGCCAATTCTCCTTATTTTGTCCTGCTTTTCAACCTATGCTCTGTACTCAGAATCCAACTTTATAAATACCTCTACCGGGCTGCTGGATCCTCTTCTTATTTAACACAAGTTTTATTTTATCAGGATATCTTTTATATTACCTTATACAGACCCGTGCCGCCTGGAAACAATTTGGCGGCATATACAATAGCGTTCCACAGGATTGTAGCGCCATATTTTCATTGTACCTTCTCCAGGTGTAGATACACAAGTTCTGATCATCGTGTTACAGCTGCCAGCAGCGTTCGGTACAGTAACAGGACGTGAAGGTTTGTGACCTTGGAGCAGTGGGCTAGACCACAGCCTAGGTGTGTGGAAGGCCCCCCGTCCGCATCTGTGTAAACACACACTGTGAACAGCTATGAGATCCCCTATAACACATTTCTGAGAATGTCCCCCTATCATTAAGTGACCTATGGCCATATTTTTATTTCTACTCTTTTACGTGGATTCCAGCTTATCATAAACGCCAATATGCTGCGAATTGAAATGAAACCGCATAAGGATTTACTTCTTATTTTGAGTCTGTGCCATGTTCACAAGGAAAACTCAGGACTTACTTCCTAACGAGGCTCTGTTGTCTTTGCCTAGACCAGTGTTTTTCACCCTTTTTAATGTCACGGCACACTTGAACGCATAGCTAAACTTCCATGACACACTTAAATTATGTTGATCAAAAAAAAGTACGCTTACTGTGCTTTGAACTTGTTTTGAAAATAGTTTAATTTAATGATCGTTAAAAAGGTTTGTGTCACACCTAAGACCCTTTCTTGGCACACCAGCATGCCGCAGTGCACGGTTGAAAATCACTGGCCTGGGTGATTAACAGTATACAGAGGAAGCCTGAACGTCTTCACAGAAAACATTTAAGTGTTCAGAGGGGAGATGCAATACCAGGGGGAATTGAGGGGCAAAAGAGTGGGAGGGGGGAAGGAAAGAACCAAGGAGTGCTGGGGGAGCAGGGACAAAGCAGTGGAACTCAGGTGGCCACTGCATCACATGGAGAAGTAGCTGGTCCCTCGGACACACAGGTCAACTCTGGGTGGGCTGTACCTGAGAGAGACCTGCTGCTGTCCCTGTCCTCTTTCCTGGCTACCCGGGTAGAGACCCTTCTTTTATTCTTTGCAAGGGATTGCCTTCTCCAAACATCATTTCTTTAATAGCAAAACAAAAGCTCCCTCCCTCAGCTCAGAGAGAATTGCACCTGCCAGCTTGCTCTCAAATCCTGCCTCTCTCTGGTCGGAGTTTGCTCCCCTAGGACTTAATGCCTCCCCTGTTCCAGCTTGTGTCATCTGAGCCTTTCAGGCACCCACTGGTGAAGCCACATGACACCGGAGGCGTGGCACTTCATTCTCGCCCACAAGTGGTGGGAAGAGTCACGGCCTCCATGGGTCTATCAGGTTGAGACTTCCTGCTGGAGCTTCTGGGTCTTCCATCAGTGATTACAGAACAGTCCTTTCCAGGGTGCAGCATGCCCCCTGGGGGAGGACAAAGTTGCCAGTGCTGCAATTAAATGTGGCCATGGAGGCTGCAGCCAATCTGGGACTCCCCAAGAACCAGTAGTCAAAAGCTCAAGAGATGAAGCCAGAGTAATATGACCCATACACATTTAACATGGGAAGACGGTGATAAACGAGAGATAAGAAAGCATCTTGAAAAAAGAATAAGTGAGTTCAGCAACAAAGTGGAACTGGAAGGCTGTATATCCCAAGATTTATGTTACTGTAATAAATAGCCGCCTGCCCTCCCGACAGAGTAAACAAAATCATAATGTTTAATAATGGTAACTTCGAAACTGTTTATCTTCAGCTGGTGTGAGTTTAGAGAAACAACAGTGAAAATTAATTAATGTACCCTCGGGATTAAGGATTTTAGTTAGGCTGACGAGGACTCAGACACAATATGAAGAAAACATAAAACATATTTTTATGCCTGAAAGCATTTCTTTTCAGGAAAAAAGATCAATATTGCCTTTGATGTAGAAACACATTCCTATACATATAACAAGGAAAGAGAATTAATTTAAACTAAATCCATACTAAATGAGATACCCCAATGTTTTCAGCTGCTGCTATTTTCCCTGGGAAAAGAAATGCTAGGCTGAATAAGAACCCCTAATTACATAAGAAAGTATGAATATCGTCTTTTTAATTAATATGTATTTGTGTTACAAGAACCTAGAAAATTTTCATTCGAAAAGGGTTGTAAAGCCTGTCTACATGTCAGTCTGTGGGTTATGAATGAACTAGGTCCTCAGGGCACACCTGGTCTTGTAAGACAGCAATCATAAAAAGTGGTCCTGAAGCATATTAATATGGGAAAATTAAAGTTCATGCACGTGAGTCAGGCAAACATTTGCATATTAGATTACTTTTTCCTCTGTTTTTCTCTAATCCCCATTGCGTGTAGCAAAGCAATGAATCTGTTGTTTGGGCTTGGGAAAGTTTTAGGTAAAGGAGTGGGCGCAGTGGCTCACACCTGTAATCACAGCACTCTGGGAGGCCAAGGCAGGTGGACTGCTTGAGCTCTGAAGTTCAAGACCAGCCTGAGCAAGAGCCTGTCTCTACTAAAAACAGAAAAGTTTGCTGGACGTGGTAGCAGGCACCTGCAGTCCCAGCTACTTGGGAGGCTGAGGCGAGAGGATTGCTCAAGCCCAAGAGTTTGAGGTTGCTGTGAGCTATGATACCAGAGCTCTCTCCAAAAAAGAAAACAACAACGCC
Source organism: Perodicticus potto (assembly GCA_963574655.1). Taxonomy (NCBI): domain Eukaryota; kingdom Metazoa; phylum Chordata; class Mammalia; order Primates; family Lorisidae; genus Perodicticus; species Perodicticus potto. The sequence goes on along the minus strand of CAUYRH010163784.1, from coordinate 1,418 downwards.
CCTCACAAGTTTTAGACATGAAAGAGAACTATTGCTGTCTCTGTCATCTTCCTGACTGCCCAGGTAGGACCCCTTCTTCTGTTACCCTTCCAGGGGTTAGCTTCTCTAAACAACATTATTTACTTATTAGCAGAACATTTTGAGAGATAGGCCCACTTATCCATCAAGAGCAGTCTTACGAAAATACTAACTCCGGTTTGGGGAAACTGGATGCCTATACGGATGAATGAATGAACAAATAGATTGAGTGAGTGATTGACCTGGCACGTGACATCATGCAATGGCAAGCACAATGGACTTGGAATTAAGAGATGTGATTTAAAATGCCAGGTACGAGACTTCCAGCCAGGAGATGTCGAGAAAGGAATTTTGCCATCTAGTCACCAATTTGCTCAGTGAAACAAGGGAACGTAAATATCTACTGTTCTTAATTAGGACACAGGACCCATCGTTACAACAAAATCCCAAAATGAGTAGTTAAACAAGAGGGAAGTGTATTTCCGTATGCCTGATAATAGGAGCATGAGAAGCCCAAGCCTCATACAGCAGCTCCAGGATTGAGAACTGTGTCTTCTTCTTTGCTTTTGTTCCACCCTCCCCAGTGACATAGCCACGTCTGCCCATGAAGGTGACCTGTCATCCAGTCTGTTGGATTCACATTCCAGCAACCGGGCGGAAAACAGTGGACTAGAACGTGCCCTGGTCTCTTTTAAGGCTGGAGCTGATTAGCCCATCGGAGCCAGTTATTTAGTTTTTAGTTGTGTGAGTTGGTTGTTAAATACGCATACAGCATTTATGAAAAATTAAATTACATACATTCACAGTGAAATAAATTATTACAAAACAGGACAATGGATATTAGAAACTGGACAATGGATGCTCAAAACTCAACCTTCCCTAGTTACATCCTGGTAAGGTGTCCTGTTGTGAAAGCGTGGAAATGCTGTGGAATGGTGACCTACCGCTCACGTCTTTGGGACAGTGAAGAAAAAGTTCAAGTCGTAAGGCTGAAATAAGTCAAGGTGTGTGCATTTGCACCCTGGCAATCCACAAATGCTGCCATGCGGGGCTTCACGTATTGTTTTGTTAATAGTTTAGAGTAGGAAGCTGCACCTTGCTTCACTTCGGTCCTTGGACTAAGAATAATTTTTTAAAACATTAGAAAGTGATGCAGGACAAGGCGGCCCTATGACCTGCCACCTTGACCCTGGCAGTGCTGATGCTGTGGCAGATGGAGGAACCAGCTTGCTAGAAGGATCAGACACCTGCTGCGGAGACACTGGTGCCTTGCTGTCTCCTCCTCATGGTCTTCTGACTGGCCAATGTCATGTCAGTTTCCAGGGCCTGAGTCTTCATTGGACAGCTGGCTGTAACTGAGGAAGACCCACGCCCTAAGAAGTTCTGGCAAAACAACCCCC
>CAUYRH010163781.1:0-10180 GCA_963574655.1 Perodicticus potto | reverse complement strand
GATCCTGCAATCCCATTACTAGGCATCTACCCAGAAGGAAAAAAATCCTTTTATCATAAGGACACTTGCACTATGCTGTTTATTGCAGCTCAATTTACAATCGCCAAAATGTGGAAACAGCCTAAATGTCCACCAACCCAGACATGGATTAACAAGCTGTAGTATATGTACACTATGGAATACTATTCAGCCATTAAAAAAATGGAGACTTTACAGCCTTTGTATTAACCTGATTGGAAGTGGAACACATTATTTTTAGTAAAGCATCACAAGAATGGAGAAGCATGAATCCCATGTACTCAAGTTTGATAGGAGGACAATTAATGACAATTAATGACACGGTAGGGTTGGGAGAAGGGAAGAGCAGAGAGAGAAAGAATGAGGGAGGGGTGGGGGAAGGAAGAGCAGAGAGGTGGGGTGGGGTCTTGGTGTGTGCCACAACTTTTGGGGGCAAAACCCGATTGTAAGAGGGACTTTACCTAGCAAATGCAATCAGTGTAACCTGGTTTCTTGTACCCTCAATGAATCCCCAACAATAAAAAATAAAATAAATAAAATAGCCGGGCATTGTGGCGGGCACCTGTAGTCCCAGCAAGCCCAAGAGTTCGAGATTGCTGTGAGCTGTGATGCCATAGCACTGTACCCAGAGTGACATAGTGACACTCTGTAGCAAAAAAAAAAAAAAAAGGGGGCAGCACCGGGGGCACAGGAAATAGGGCAACAGCCCCATATACCAAGGGTGGTGGGTTCAAACCCGGCCCCGGCCAAACTGCAATGAAAAATAGCCGGGTGTTGTGGCAGGCACCTGCAGTCCCATCTACTTCGGAGGCTGAGGCAAGAGAATCACCTAAGCCCAAGAGCTGGAGGTTGCTGTGAGCTGTAACGCTACGGCACTCTACTGAGGGCCATAAAGTGAGACTCTGTCTCTAAAAAAAAAAAAGAAAAGAAAGGCCATCAAAGTAAACCAGAACCATAAACCATTACAATCTCTCCTTAGACGTTTCTATGGCTTATATTTATCTTCATTTCTTCATTCATGCAACAGGTACTTATTGAGCATCTATTTTGGTTCAGCCCACAAGCTAGCTTTTTCACTAGACATTATCACTTTCTTCATAAATCTAATAATCTGACCAGGTGTAGTGGCTCACACCTATAATCCTAGAACCCTGGGAGGTGGAGGTGGGTGGATTGCCTGAGCTCACAGGTTTGAGACCAGCCTGAGCCAGAGTGAGAACTCGCCTCTAAAAATAGCCAGACGTTGTGGTGGGCACCTGTACCAAGCTACTTGGGAGGCTGAGGCAAAAGAATCCCTTGAGCCCAAGAGTTTGAGGTTGCTGTGAGCTATGATGCCATGGCACCCTACCAAGAGCAACAAAGTAAAACTCTGTCTCAAAAAAATAATAATAATAAATAAAATGAAATAAATATATCAAGGAGGGCGCAGTGGCTCATGTCAGTAATCACAGCACTTGGGAGGCCAAGGTGGGTGGGTTGCCTGAGCTTACAAGTTTGAGACCAGTCTCAGCGACAGCAAGACCCCATTTCTAAAAATAGCCGAGAGTTGTGGTGGGAGCCTGAAGTCCCAGCTACTGGGTAGGCTGAGGCAAGAGAATCACTTGAGCCCAAGAATTTGAGGTTCTGTGAGCTGTGATGCCATGGCACTCTACCTAGGGTGACAAAGTAAGACTCTGTCTCAAATAAATAAATTAATTAATAAATAAACAAATAGGCTCGGCACCTATGGCTCAACAGGCTAAGGCACCAGCCACATACACCTGAGCTGGTGGGTTCGAATCCAGCCCGCCAAAAAACAATGACAGCTGCAAACAAAAAATGGCCGGGCATTGTGGCGGGCGCCTGTAGTCCCAGCTACTTGGGAGGCAGAGGCAAGAGACTCACTTGAGCCCAGGAATTGGAGGTTGCTGTGAGTTGTGATGCCACGGCACTCTACCCAGGGTGACAGCTTGAGGCTCTATCTCAAAAAAAAAGAAAAAATAAATAACAATTTCACAATGGGCTCAGAGCCTGTACCTCAGTGGTTAGGGCACCAGCCATATACACCAGGGCTGGCAGGTTGGAACCTGGCCCAGGCCTGCTAAACAACACTGACAACTACAACAAAAAAAGAGCCAGGCATTGTGGTGGGCCCCTATAGTCCCAGCAACTTGGGAGGCTGAGGCAAGAGGATCATTTGAGCTCAAGAGTTTGAGGTTGCTGTGAGCTATGATGCCGTAGCACTCTACTGAGGGACCAAGTGAGACTCTGTCTCAAAAAAAAAAAAAAAAAAAAAGGCAGGTGTTGTATGCTTTTTGTCACACAAACCAAGACTACTACAAGGGACTACCCATGGGTGTGAAAACCCTAAAGCAGAGTCATTGTGGGAAATCTTTGCGGCTGGCTTCTGTAGCATCTAACACCTACTGTCTCTGCAACCCATTCCTACCTCCTGTAAATCAGTAGAAACAAGGAAATACATTTTCACTTTTAAACAGTGAGCTTCCTGCTTAGTCATTCTGGGAATTGTAAACTTAACCATGATTTGCCAAGTCCTATGTGGTTCGTAGAGGCATATGTTGCAGGGAATGCAAACATCTTTGCTCTCATGGTAGTATTTAATTAGCATTTGCCACATTTTCCATTGTGCTTATATGATATCTGGACATGGTACACAATGTACTCTTGGTATTAGTCACTTCATAATAGGTATTAATCTTCCCATTGAAGCACCTTTTATTTTATTTTACTTTTTTTTTGAGACAGAGTCTCACTCTGTCGCCCAAGCTAGAGTGCGGTCCTGTGGCTTTACTGTACACAGCTCACAGTTGCCTCAAACTCCTGGGTTCAAGTGATCTTCCTGCCTCAGCCTCCCAAGTACCTGGGACTAGTAGTGGTGCCTGCCATAATAGCCCAGCTAATTTTTCTATTTTTAGTAGAGGCAGGGTCTCGATTTTGCTCAGGCTGATCTTGAACACCTGAGCTCAAGGGGTCCTCCCATCTTGGCCTCCCAGAATGCTAGGATTATAGGTGTGAGCCACCATACCTGGAAGCAACAAATTTTATATAAAATTTCAACAGTTCTCTGTTTATGAGATGAATGGTACTTTTTTTTTTTTTTTTTTTTTTTTGTGACAGAGCCTCAAGCTGTCACCCTGGATAGAGTACTGTGGCATCAGCTCACAGCAACCTCCAATTCCTGGGCTCAAGCGAGTGTCCTGCCTCCGCCTCCCAAGTAGCTGGGACTACAGGCGCCCGCCACAACGCCCGGCTATTTTTTGCTTGCAGCTGTCATTGTTGTTTGGCGGGACCGGGCTGGATTTGAACCCTCCAGCTCAGGTGTACGTGGCTGGCGCCTTAGCCGCTTGAGCCACAGGTGCCGAGCCAATAGAGTCTCACTTTATTGCCCTCGGTAGAGTGCAGTGGAGTAACAGCTCACAGCAACCTCCAGCTCTTGGGCTTAGGTGATTCTCTTGCCTCAGCCTCCCAAGTAGCTGGGATTACAGGCGCCTGCCACAATGCCTGGCTATTTTTTGTTGCAGTTTGGCTGGGGCCGAGTTTGAACCCGTCACCCTCGGTATATGGGGCCCACGCCCTACTCACTTAGCCACAGGTGCCGCCCCCCCCCCTTTTTTTTTTGTTGAGACAGAGTCTCAGGCTGTCATCTGGGGTAGAGTGCCGGAGCATCACAGCTCATAGCAACCTCAAACTGTTGGGCTGAAGAGATTCTCTTGCCTCAGTCTCCCAAGTAGCTGGGACTACAGGTGCCCGCTACAATGCCCAGCTATTATTTCATTATAAGTGTCATTGTGGTTTGGCAGGCCGGAGCTAGAGTCTAACCCACCAGCTCTGGTGTATGTGGTTGGTGCCCTAGCTGCTGAGGTATAGGCACTGAGCCAGATGAATGGTACTTTTTACACTACATGATTTTTTTTCCCTTGAGATTTTTAAAAAATTTTCCATTTGTTTGTTTGTTTGTTTTGAGACAGAGTCTCACTTGCATTTCTTTCTTTCTTTATTTTGAGATAGAGTCTCACTTGGTCGCACTTGGAAGAGTGCTGTGACATCACAGCTCACAGCAACCTCGAACTCCTGGGCTTAAGCGATTCTCTTGCCTCAGCCTCCCAAGTAGCTGGGATACAGGCGCCCGCCACAGCACCTCGCTATTTTTTTTTTTTTTTTTTTGAGACAGAGCCTCAAGCTGTCACACTGGGTAGAGTGCCGTGGCATCACAGCTCACAGCAACCTCCAATTACTGGGCTCAAGCGAGTCTCCTGCCTCCGCCTCCCAAATAGCTGGGACTACAGGCGCCCACCACAACGCCCTGCCATTTTTTTTTTTTTTGGTTGCAGCCGTCATTGTTGTTTGGCGGGCTCAGCGTGGCTGGTGCCTTAGCCCGTTGAGCCACAGGCGCCGAGCCCACCTCGCTATTTTTATTTTTTAATTTTTGTATTATTTATTTATTTTTATTTTAGAGACAGAGTCTCACTTTATCGCCCTTGGTAGAGTGCTGTGATTTCACAACTCACAGCAACCTCCAACTCCTGGACTTAGGTGATTCTCTTGCCTCCAGCTTCCTGAGTAGCTGGAACTACAGGTACTCACCACAGCACTTGGCTATTTTTTGTTGCAGTTTGGCCGTGGTCGGGGTCGAATCCACCACCCTCTGTATATGGGGCCAGCACCCTACCCACTGAGCCATAGGCACCACCCGTGCCTGGCTATTTTTAGAGATGAGGTCTTGCTCTGGCTCAGGCGAGTCTCGAACCTGTGAGCTTAGGCAATCTACCCTTTTCAGCTTACCAAATGCTGGGATTACAGGCATGCGCTGCCGAGCCCTGACCCCTTGAGGGTTTCCAACTTTATGTTAATAATTATGACATCTTTCATACAGTCTTTGTTTTACTGTGGGCTTAACTACACATACTCCAGCATATATTAGAAAAGACTCATACACTATTGTGGGCATTTGAATGAATATTAAGAATGCAGTTTTCAAAAAAAAAAAAAAAAAGGAATGCAGCTATATAATTTATTTTTAAATTTGCCTGTATCTACGTAAAATCTTCTATCAGCTAACTCACAATTCAACTTAAACATCTGTGGATAAAAAGTATTTACAACCAATATTCTATGAAAAGTGATGAAAGATACCCCAAAAAATAACACTTCTCTTTCCACCTTGTAGAATATGGTCCTAGGCAAGCGGCACCTGTGCCTCGTGGGCAGGGTGCCAGCCCATATACCAAGGGTGGCAGGTTCAAACCCGGCCCTGGCCAAACTGCAACCAAAAAATAGCTGGGTGTTGTGGCAGGCGCCTGTAGTCCCAGCTACTTGGTAGGCTGAGGCAAGGGCCTAAGCCCAGGAGTTGGAGGTTGCTGGGAGCTGTGTGACACTATGGCACTCTACTGAGGGCGATAAAGTGAAACTCTGTCTCTACAAAAAAAATAAAAAATAAAAAAAGGGAATATGGTCCTAGGCATTCTGTTTTTCCATAAAGACTACAAATGCCTGATAGAGGATGTTAACTGTGATGTAATAATGCAATTTTGGGTAATTGTTCTTTAAAATTAAAAAAGAACTATAAATAGAAAACAATATTTTATTTGGTTTACGTTTCTTGTCTTTATCAACATTTTTGTACAATTCAAGTATTACTGCTTACTGTTCAAAGAAATACCCCCACTGTTGCAGGACTCCCAAGGGATTCCTGCCTTGCATTTATGCAGAGAAATGACTTCTGGTTTCTTCTGAAGCAATGAGCTGTGTCCTAGGTCTGGCATTCTGTCTTCTAGTCAGGAGTGTGCTACTTCCTATCCTGGCCATGCTTATCACCCACTTTAGCCTTTCCTCTGCTACCCCATTCTTGCCTTCCCCATTCACAGTAACAGAGACCACATCATTCCACTCCGCCAGCTCGCCCAGGTGGGGATACCTGCTGGGCTTTTGCTCCATCTCCTTCACCTTCCGTATCCAATCATCAGCAGGCCTCACTCATCCTCACCCATCCCCATCTCCAACAACCCGTGTCTAACCCAGCTCTTACTTCCTCTCCCCGTCACCAACATTGTAGCAGCAGCTTCCTGCAATAGGTGTTCCCACTGTATAATGTTCCTCCAGCTCCAAACTCAGTCCCGCCCCTCATGATGGCCACAGCTGTCTCGGTTCACACCTGTCCTCCTGCCACTACTGTGCTCTTGTCCGCACTTGTGATGGTGGACTCACAGCTTGGCACCGTGTCTCCAGTACGTCATCTCCCAAGGACGGAACTGTATGTAGTCTCTTCAAAGCAAGAAGAATTAGGGAAATAACAGGGGCCAGGGACCGCGGCAGACACTTTCACCAGTGAGTGACTCAACCAGCGGTAATTTTGCCTCCCAAGGATACTGGGATTGTAATCCATAGGACAGTTCCCACAACAAAGAATTATGCAGCCCAAAATGTCAATAGTTCCAAAGTTGAGAAATCCTGATGTACACTCTGATTTAGTCCTTACACAACCTCCACAAGTGTATAAGATTAACCCCTTTATTCCAGATCAAGAGACGGTTGCTCCTCAGTTTCCTTTTCCAGGAGACAGAGACTGAATAAATTATTTCCCCCAGTTCTGGTGGAATTAGAATCTGCATTCAAGACTTCTGACCCAGAGAGTCTGTGCCCCCGCCTTTTAAAAATTTATTTATTTTACTGAGGCAGAGTCTCACTTTGCTGCTCTTGGTAGAGTGCTGTGGTGTCACAGCTCATAGCAAACTCAAACTCTTGGGCTTAAGAGATTCTCTTGCCTCAGCCTCTTGAGTAGCTGGGACTACAGGCGCCTGCCACAACACCTGGCTATTTTTTTGTTTGTAGCAGGTCGGGGCTGGGTTTGAAGTCACCAGCCCTGGTGCATGTGGTCAGTGCCTTACCCACTGAGCTACGGGCGCTGCCTGAGTCTGTGCCCTTTTTTCTTATTGCTTCCACCTTGGTACAGGCGTCTCCTGGCAGGCACTCAGGAACTGCTAGCATAGGACTGAGGGTGCAGCACGGCTGTGTTGTTCAAACTGCAGGTTCTGATCTATTACTGGGGTATACATCAAACTAGTGGTGGTCTGGGACTAGCAAAATAACAACCACTACCATGATAATAACAACCAAAGACAAAAAAAAGACGAGAAAACAGAAGAATTTTTTTTTTGAGACAGAGTCTCACTATGTCACCCTTGGTGGAGTGCTGAGGCATCACAGCTCACAGCAACCTCCAACTCCTGGGCTTAAGTGATTTTCCTTTTTCTTTTGTTTTTTAGAGACAGAGTTACTTTAGTGTCCTTGGTAGAGTGCCGTGGCATCACAGCTCACAGCAATCTCCAACTCCTGGGCTTAGGCGATTCTCTTGCCTCAGCCTCCCAAGTAGCTGGGACCACAGGTGCCCGCCACGCCCGGCTATTTTTTTGTTGCACTTTGGCCGGGGCTGGGTTTGAACCCGCCACCCTCGGTAGATGGCCAGCACCCTACCCACTGAGCTACAGGAGCCACCCTAAGTGAATTTCTTGCCTCAGCCTCCCTAGTCGCTAGGACTACAGTCCTCCATCACAAAGGCCGGCAATTTTTTTTTTTTTTTTTTTGGTTTAGCAGACCCAGGTCAGGTTCTAATCCACCAGCCCTGGTACATGTGGCCGGCACCCTAACCACTGAGCTATGGGTGCTGAGCCAAGATTTCTTTTTTATTAAGATTTGTCATCAGGCAAATAGGGCTCTGGCCCCATATGCCAGAGGTGGCAGGTTCAAACCCAGTCCTGGCCAAAAACTGCAAAAAAAAAAAAAAAAAAGATTTGTCATCAAAGTGTTTGAGAACATGCTCTATACAGTTGCTAAATTGGGGCTATAATTCACAAAGAACCTTTTAGCCTGATCTATCCCTGAGAATAGATGATTTTTTTTTGCACCCTGAAGCCAACTTGACCCAACCAATCAGACATAAGAAGTAGAAGGTGCAATAGGGTTAATTATGTACTAGAGACATTACTTCCCAGTAATCATCCATACATCAACTATTTACCAAGCATCTGCTCTACCCGAGTCTGTTTGAGGCAGTAGAGATAGAGTGGAGAACAAAAAAGTGAAACTTTCATGGAGTTTACATTCTGGTGGGGACAGGTGGGCAAAAGACACATGGAGACTAGAATTATCCCCCTACCAGGGACACAGTCTCTTTCAGAGCTGCCATCTGCACAGGCACCTTCTCCCCCGAAATTCAGTCAATCAGTTTATTCACATACTTCATCTAGTTTCTAATGATCTAACCTATATCTCACTCCAGAATCAATGCAGTGATCAACCTCAGCACATACAGAATTTAGAGAAAGGAAACATTTAAAGCAGAAGAGGGCTGCAAATGAGCTGGGAGATTTGAAGATGTAATCCCAAACTCTACTATTCGTTTATTTATTTTTAATTGTTTTAAAAGTTGTATTGAGACAACTGTATAATTCATATATCATACAATTCACTCATTTAAAGTGTAGGATTCAATTTTTTAAAAACGTATTCACAGTGTAGTCACGATCAATTTTTTTTTTTTTTTTTTAATTTAAAAGCACTTTATTGCTGGCTAGGTGCAGTTGCCCATGCCTAGCATTCTGGGAAGCTGAGGTGGGTGGATTGCTTAACCTTAGGAGTTCTAGACCAGCCTAAGCAAGAGTGAGACCCCATTTCTACAAAAAGTAGAAAAACAAGCTGGGCCTTGTGGCTGGTGCTTGTAGTGCTACTTAGGAGGCTGAGGCAAGAGGATTGATTAGGCCCAACAGACCAAGGTTGCTGTGAACTATGATGATGCCATGGTACTCTACTCAGGGCAACAGAGTAAGTATGTGTCTCAAAAAAGATAAAAAAAAAAAAAAAGGGTGGCACCTGTGGCTCAGCGAGTACAGCGCCAGCCCCATATACTGAGGGTGGCGGTTTCAAACCCAGCCCCGGCCAAACTGCAACAAAAAAATAGCTGGGCATTGTGGAGGGTGTCTGTAGTCCCAGCTACTTGGGAGGCTGGGGCAAGAGAATTGCCTAAGCCCAGGAACTGGAGGTAGCAGTGAGCTGTGTGATGCCACAGCACTCTACTGAGGGTGACAAAGTGAGACTCTGTCTCTACCAAAAAAAACCCCCAAAACGTTATTGCTAAAATGTTTTTTTTTTTTTTTTTTTTTTTGTGACAGAGTTTCACTATGTTGCCCTCGGTAGAGTGCCATGGCGTTACAACTCACAGCAACCTCCAACTCTTAGGCGTAAGCAATTCTCTTGCCTCAGCCTCCCAAGTAGTTGGAACTACAGATGCCCACCACAACGCCCAGCTATTTTTTGCTTGTAGCTATCATTGTTGTTTGGCAGGCCCAGGCTGGATTCGAACCCGCCAACTTCATATGTGGCTGGCGTCCTAGCCACTTGAGCTACAGGCACCGAGCCTGCTAAAATATTCTAATACTCATTCAAGCCTTCAGCAAGCAAGTCACAGTCTTTTTCTTGAGGGAAGGTCTTGCCATGATGTTGATGGCTGCTAACTGATCAGGGTGGTATTTGCTAAAGATTGGTTGGCTGTGGCAATTTCTTTCTTTCTTTCTTTTTTTTCGTAGAGATAGAGTCTCACGTTATCCTCCTCGGTAGAGTGCTGTGGGGTCACACAGTTCATAGCAACCTCCAACTCTTGAGCTTAGGCGATTCTCTTGCCTCAGCCTCCCGAGTAGCTGGGTCTTTTTTCTTTTTAATTTCAAAATATTATGGGGGTACAAATGTTTTTGATTACAGGGATCACTTTGTAATGCTTGAGTGAGGGTTACTAAGTGTGCCCATCACCCAAACTCTATTCATTATATCTGTTAGGTAAGTTTTCTCTTGTCCCCTTCTTTCCACTCCCCTAGTTATGAGAACTTTAAAAATACTGGCAAAATGCTCCAGAACTGCCATGAAAAGAAGACAAGCCAAGGAGATTTTAGCCCTCTAGTTTAAAATATTATTAATTAAACAATCAAATCTCCCAATGTGTTATATGGGAGAGTTTTTTTTTTTTTTTTTTTTTTTTTGCCGGGGCTGGGTTTTAAACTGCCACCTCTGGTATATTGGGCTGGCACCCTATTCCTTTGAGCCACAGGCGCTGCCCATAATTTTTATTTTTAAATAATAATTTGTAAGATACATCTCTTTTCTTGAAGTTAAAATG
>CAUYRH010163780.1:0-13934 GCA_963574655.1 Perodicticus potto | reverse complement strand
GCCAAACAACAATGACGGCTGCAACCAAAAAATGGCCGGGTGTTGTGGCGGGCACCTGTAGTCCCAGCTACTTGGGAGGCGGAGGCAGGAGACTCGCTTGAGCCCAGGAATTGGAGGTTGCTGTGAGCTGTGATGCCACAGCACTCTATCCAGGGCGACAGCCTCCATCTAAAAAAAAAAAAAAAAAAAATGCTGTTGCTGCAAATGGAAGTAAAGGTACCAGTTTGTGTCCAAGAGCTCTGGGTGGAGGCTGTTTATCAGTGCAATGGCCTCCTGGATCTGACCTTTCGGTATCATCTCCCAGATCTTGATCCTCTCAAGTGTTTCTAGAGCCACGCTGGCTTCAATCCCAGATTCCATTTGAAACTTCTCTGCTGCTTCCTTAAAACCTTCTGTGATCAGGTAGTTCATGATGAGATGATTCATGTCTGCTCACTAGACATGTAAGTAATTAAGCTTTTCCATCCACTCATCTTTTGTGATTTCATTGCGTTTTTCTGCGTAACTCATTCTGATTTATTTCTAAATGTTCATTCAGCAATAGCATGAACAAAGGAACTGTAGCATACAGATCCCAAATCCTTGGGCAGACAGACGTGCTTTAGAATTCAGAATGTTTTAGACCTTGACCCTCAGCACCCCACAGGGTCAGCCCGACTGGGTCTGTCTTCATGGGTGGGGTGCAATCTGGGGCCACTGGCACTGTGGCTCACGCCTTTAATCCTGGCACTCTGGGAAGCTAAGGCAATTAGATCCCTTAAGCTCAAGAGTTTGAGACTAGCCTGAGGAAAGGTGAGACCCTGTCTCTATTAAAAAATTAGAAAAAAATTAGCCAGGTATTGTGGTAGGCACCTGTAGTTCCAGATACTTGGGAGGCAGAGGAAGAAAGATCATTTGAACCCAGGAGTTTGAGGTTGCTGTGAGCTAAGCTGATGCCATGGCACTCTACCCTGGGCAAAGTGTGAGACTGTCTCAAAATTAATTAGGCAAGCATGGTGGTACAAGCCTGTAGTCCTAGCTACCTGGGAGCCTCAGGTAGGAGGATCACTAGAGCCTAGGAATTCAAGGCTACAGTGAGTTAAGATTGTGCCACTGTTGGGGAGGCGCTCCTGGCACAGTGGTTACGGTGCCGACCACATGCATCGAAGGTGGTGGGTTGTAACCCAGCCTGGGCTAGCTGAACATCAATGACAACTGCAACAACAAAAAATAGCCTGGCGTTGTGGTGGGCGCCTGTAGTCCCAGCTGCTTGGGAGGCTAAGGCAAGAGAATCACTTAAGCCGCAGAGTTTAAGGTTGCTGTGAGCTATGACGCCACAGCCCTCTACTGAGGGCGATAATAGTAAGACTCTGTCTCAAAAAAAAGATTGTGCCATCATCTCAAAAAAATAACAAATTAAAAAATAAGGAAAAGATGCCCAGAACATAAGTATCGAACATAAATATCCCAAAGCCAGCTAGTCTGACAACTAACCTGACCGTTTTTCTACTCTCAAATCTCTTCTCTTTTTTTGAGACAGAGACTTGCTCTATTGCCTGAGCTAAAAAGTACAGTGGTGACATGATAGCTCACTGCAGCCTCAAACCTATGGGCTCAAGCTGTCCTCCCATCTCAACTTCCCAAGTAGCTGAACTACAGGACTGGACTTTTTTTATTTTTTTTGGTAGAGACAGAGTCTCACTTTATCACTCTCGATAGAGTGCCGTGGCGTCACACAGCTCACAGCAACCTCCAGCTCCTGGGCTTAGGCAATTCTCTTGCCTCAGCCTCCCAAGTACCTGGGACTATAGGTGCCCACCACAACGCCCGGCTATTTTGGCTATTTTTTTGTTTTGCAGTTTGGCCGGGGCTGGGTTTGAACACACCACCCTCGGTATACGGGGCCGGCACCCTACTAGCTGAGCCACAGGTCTCCCCCGACAGAGTCTCACTTTATGGCCCCCGGTAGAGTGCCATGATGTCACAGCTCACAGTAACCTCCAACTCCTGGGCTTAGGCAATTCTCTTGCCTCAGCCTCTTGATTAGCTGGGACTACAGGTGCACGCCACAACGCCTGGCTATTTTTCTGTTTTGCAGTTCTGCGGAGGCTGGGTTTGAACCCGCCCCCTTCGGTATATGGGGCCGGCACCCTACTCGATAAGCCACAGGCGCCGCCCAGATTGGACTTTTTTTTGAGAGAGAGATTGCGGTGGCATCACGGCTCACAGCAACTTCAAACTCTTGGACTTAAGAGATTCTCTTACCTCAGCCTCCCTAGTAGCTTGGACAACAGGCATCCGCCACAATGCCTATTTTTTTGTTGTTGTTGTAGTTGTCATTGTTTGGCATTTTCAAATGATCTTTCTTCCTCTGCCTTCCAAGTAGCTGGAACTACAGGTGCCTACCACAATACCTGGCTAATTTTTTCCCAATTTTTTAGTATAGACAGGGTCTCACCCTTCCTCCTGGTGTATGTGGCCAGCACCCTAGCCACTGAGCAATAGGCTACGAGAGGTGACAAGCCAGGATTGGACTTTTAAAGTAGGTAGTACACTAAAGTAGGTAGACGCTATGAGCAAAGGAGGAGGGAAGGGAAAAGTCAACTGGCTTGAACATAAATAGCCCTTGAACAAATAGAACTGAGGAGGGGGAAAAACCATTAATTTCCCAGCTTGCATAGTTACAAAATGACCTTTCTCCATTATATGAATAAAAGGATCACTGACTGCCCAGCCGCCTTTGACTTCAAAAATAAAAACAGCAACTGCTCTGGGTTCGGCACAGACAGTCCTTTCGAGGCTGCCCGCTCTTTTCTGAGATCATGTTTTTGCTTCTACACAAGCCTTTCCTAAGCCTGTACACTTTCATTCAATAAACTTGCCATTACTGATCATTGAAATGCGGGTCGCGAAATTCCATTCTGGGACATTAGCAAAAACATTTACACCAGTGAATGTGTAAATTCACTGTATTGATTCATTTTTTTTTTTAACAGACGGGCGGGGGGGCAGTGGTCTTACTCTTGCTCAGGATGGTCTCGAACTCCTGAGCTCAGGCAGCCCACTCATCTCGGTCTCCCAGAATGTTAGTATTACAGGCGTGAGCCACCGCGCCCGGTCTATAACATCCATTTTTGAATGCTTAGCACATAAAACGAGCTCCATAAGAGCTGAACGAATCCAAAAGACTAGCCATCAGCCTTGCAATGTTAGGATCGTCACGTAACTTCAATGAGACAAAAATCAAAAGCTGTAAGAGGGGCCAATGAGCCCCAGACCCCACTTGACTGATGTTTACACTGACGGAAGGAGACAACAGCGCGCCGAAAGTCTCCTGTTCACTCACCTGTGCCCGGAGGTGTGACGTAAGTTCGCCGCGGGTTCGCCAGCACCTTGCCATCTCGCACCACTCCCACACCAATCTTGTTGGCGCTACCTTCAAAACCGAGCACCGCCGGCATGGCGGGGCCCAGGAAAAAATGCCCACAGGGCTCCTAGTAACTTACGGAGCCGCAGAGACCTTTGCTAGTCCGTGCTGGGCTGTGGATTCCCGAGTGCAGCGGAAGAGAACGAGCCCGCAGGTGCCCGAGAGCGCACAGCACTCGGGGAGACGCTCCAGAACTCCCGCGGTTGGAGCGCCTGCGCCGTCACCACGACCAGTCAAAGCCCCTTCAAGGACCTGTCTTCGTAACTGCCAGGGACGCTGAGCTGGCCTTTGCATCTTCCATTCCTACCTACTTCCCCACCTCTCCGTGGCCCAGCGTAACTTTCTCCAGTGATTACTCTTCCTCTCTTCCACAGCGTTAGGATCTTTGCTCGGGTCTCCAGAACAAGCAGAGAATCTGGCACAACGATGAACAGCCCGAGAATGGAGGATTGGGGCCTTAAGTACGCGGGAGAGGTAAAGAAGGGAAGGCCGAGCTTGTCATGTGGTACCATATAAGCCAATCACCTACATTCTTTAGCCACGTGATATATATCCAGCCTCACGTGACCACGCTAGTCACCCACGTGGGGGCACAGTCGGCTCCATTCTTTGTGCTCTCATAAGGAGGAGCTGGGCTGGGATCCGAATAGGGCAAGTACACTATTGCTGTTCTGCAGGGGTTTCGATGGCTGGCTGACCGGCAAGCCTGAGTCGAGACTCCTACTTAAGGTCCTCCATTGGCCGGACAGCAGATCTCGCGAGTAGGATGAAAGGCACTATGAAATGATCTAGTTACGTGGGTTAGGGTTTCGCTGGCCTATGCTGCACAGAGGCGGGTGAAAGATTGAGATAACATGCTTTGAAAGGCGGGACCTGGGTCGGGGACGCCCTAAGGAGGAGTCGTCTTTCCAGTTGTAGCTGGTTTCATGATTTCTTTGTATCTGTAGGCGACGGGATAAAATACTGCTTCGGTGGGCAACGTGGTATAGGTGTTCAAGGGCAGGGATGCCGAAGCGTGGGAAAAAGGGAGCGGTGGCAGAAGATGGGGAAGACCTTAAGACGGGTAAGAGATTGAAATGAGTCCTTGCCCTACAAGCAGCGTTGGGTGTTTCTAATTCGATGAGTGGCAAGTACGGACCAACAAACTACTGCAGGAATTTATGGAGAAGTCGCGGTAACTGCAGGCTCTTCATATATCTGTAATAAACTGATTGAGCTTGAAAAACCGTCAGCTTTTATCACTATATTATTTTATAGAGCCAGAGCCCAAGAAGAGTAAGACGGGAGCAAAGAAAAACGAAAAAGCAGCAGCAGGAGAGGGCCCTGTCGTATATGAGGACCCCCCAGATAAGAAAACCTCACCCAGTGGCAAATCTGCCACACTCAAGATTTGCTCTTGGAATGTGGATGGACTTCGGGCCTGGATTAAGAAGAAAGGATTAGATGTGAGTGGAAGTCAAGGAGGGGAAGAGACATTCTTTTGTTAATATGGAATGATCTTGGGGTGTAATCATGTTTCCTCATTTTAATCTTCAGGGTTAACTTTTACTTCTATCTTGTAGTTTTTGTCCAAGAGGAGGTGCATGTGGGGCTTCCCCAATTCTTGCCAGTTGGATTCCCTAAATTTCTATTCCTCTTATTTTATTGCTGTTGTCTTAATGTCCTTTTCTCTCCAGAATTTTGCAAAAACTTCTTTACTGGACTTCCTCAGTTTTGTCTCCAGCATGTCTTCTATTCTAGTAACTACTAAAAAATCTTAACTGGCTATAGAAAAAACACAATTTCCTTACTATATCATGTAAGGCTTTTTTCTTAACTTCTCCCTATTAGTTGTCACTTATGTGCTGCTTGACTACTGAACTCCTTATGCACAGGGATGGTGTATATGTAGTTCTAGTACTTAGCACATGGAGTGTTCAATAAATGTTCTGCTGGATTGATAACTTATCCTCCCTTTCTTTTTATTCATAGTGGGTAAAGGAAGAAGCCCCAGATATCCTGTGCCTCCAAGAGACCAAATGTTCTGAGAACAAACTACCCACTGAACTTCAAGACCTGCCTGGACTATCCCATCAGTACTGGTCAGCTCCTTCAGACAAGGAAGGATACAGTGGTGTGGGCCTACTTTCCCGCCAGTGCCCACTCAAAGTTTCTTACGGCATTGGTGAGACCATTCTTCCAAAACTATTGCTAATATTGTATCCCTGCCTCAATTCTTGATTGTTTTCCCATCTCTTACATTTTTTTTTATGTTGATTGTTGCATCATTTCTATAGGTGAGGAAGAACATGATCAGGAAGGACGAGTGATTGTGGCTGAGTTTGACAAGTTTGTGCTGGTAACAGCCTATGTACCTAATGCAGGCCGTGGGCTGGTGCGACTGGAGTACAGGCAGCGCTGGGATGAAGCCTTCCGCAAATTCTTGAAGGGCTTGACTTCCCAAAAGCCCCTTGTGCTGTGTGGAGATCTCAATGTGGCTCATGAAGAAATTGACCTTCGCAACCCCAAAGGAAACAAAAAGAATGCTGGCTTCACCCCACAAGAGCGCCAAGGCTTTGGGGAATTGCTGCAAGCTGTGCCACTGGCTGACAGCTTTCGGCACCTTTACCCCAACACAGCCTATGCCTATACATTTTGGACTTACATGATGAATGCTCGAGCCAAGAATGTTGGTTGGCGTCTTGACTACTTTTTGTTGTCCCACTCTCTGTTACCAGCATTGTGTGACAGCAAGATCCGTTCGAAGGCCCTGGGGAGTGATCACTGTCCCATCACCCTATATCTAGCACTGTGACACCACCTCCAGATCACTTTGGGAAATAGCTCTCCCAAACTACCATTCCTTCTTCACTCTCTAGCACTGTGTTTCTCATCCATAAAAATAATGTATCTTTCAACCAGGATCCTATGACAGATTTAGGTTTCTTTTAAGCCAAAATTTGGTTTCTGTTTTGTGGCGTTTTTTTCCAAATAACATTGAACAAAGGCTACTGATTATTCCTACTTCTGTTGAGCTATCTTCATGAAAATAAAAAGCCATAGTTTCAGCCTTGCTGTTTTTGTTTTACCCCTTTGTGGGGCAGTAAGTTCCTTTCCTCGTCTTTTCATACATACAAGTTAACAACTGGAAATGGGTAGAGTCAAGACCTTATTTATTTACAAGCACAGGATCAATCCCTAACCTCCCCCAAAACAGAGCAATCCCACCCAGCTCAGTTTAATACTGCAACTGGTGGGGGGAGGGTAAGCAAAGTTGGAAGGAGGAATTAAGGGAAATACAGGACTAGGGGGACTTACCCCACATTAAATAGTTATATACATATCAGTTCCTGTGGTTCTGTACAGAGCAGCGGCTGACCCCACCCCCACAGGACACAGAATGTGGGGAGAGGAGACTTGAGGGTACTGAGGCCAGAGCCAGCCCCTGGTGAAGTGCAATAGCAGCAGCAAAGTCCTAATGGTGCACAAGAGGGAGGAGAACCCCCAGGGCTGCCCTGCCCTGGAATGTGTAAGGGACAGGAATGGCTCTCAGGGAGCATATAGGAAGGACATGGCTAGAACCGTCTTTAGAATCCAGGTATAGGGGCAACATTTGCCTACTTCACCCTAAGCAGCAACCCTTGGAGGAAAGCAGATGGTCAGCAGTGGTCTTATCTACCCCTCCAAACCTAACTGAGGGCCTGGTTCCTTCCTACCTCTCCCCTGGGAAAAGGAAGGCAGCTGCTTGGCTTCCTTATTGAAGCTCAGGGAGCCTTTTACCTCAGCTCCCTTAGTAGTGTTGCTGTCCCCACCAGGGAGGGGTCAGACACAGTCTATTGGTCATTAGGCTCAGGAGAAGTTCTGGACAGGGTGGCTGACCTTCATACAGGCCCAATAGAGAGCCCGTCCCAAACAGAGCACAGCCAACAGGATGACAAATGCCCAGGCTGCATAGATACCTCCATATCGCCGTGCATGCTTCCATGTGCCAAACTGATGGGGAAGAAAGGAAAGGGTTACTATTCATCTCCCATTACTTCCTAGAAGCCCTAGGAACAGTAATACAGAACTCAACCTTTAATCCCTTATCCACAGGTTGCCACTTTCTTAAAGGTCAGGTTCTTTAGCTTCATGCCCCTAGGCAGGAACGTATTTATACTATAGCAGAAAAACTGCTGTCAGTTTTTCTTAATATCTGACAACTGAGCTAGGCTTCCTAATAGCAACTCTTAAATTAGGCCACTTCTTCATTGTCTTGTTCTTATCCTACAGAGAAGAGATGGCTTTTCCCCCACCTTTTAACTTCAGCTTATCTAGACCTTAAAATAAAACATCCTTCCTAACATAAATGCTATTAAAACAAACAAACAACAAAAAAAAAACACCCTGCACCCCATTTCTTTCACTTTTTTTTAGGGCAGTCATTTCCCAAATCAGCCGGTGGAGATGAGGCTGAAGAATGAAAGCAGCTAGGACTGGTTTGGTGCCAGTAGCAGTGCTTACGGCGCCAACCACATGCACTGAGGCTGGCGTGTTCAAACCCAGCCCAGGCCTGCTAAACAATGACAACTACAACAAAAAATAGCCAGGTGCCAGGTGTTGTGGCGGGCACCTGTAGTCCCAGCTACCTGGGAGGCTGAGGCAAGAGAATCACTTAAGCCAAGAGTTGGAGGTTGCTCTGAGCTATGACATCACAGCACTCTACCGAGGGTGACATAGTGAGACTGTCTCAAAAAAAAAAAAGAAAGCAGCTAGGACAAGGGTACTCACAGCAAGGCCAGTGGCAGTGACTGCTAAGAGCAAACCAAGCAAGAAGCAGCAGATACACCTCTTTCGTGGGTATCTGCGCCCAATAGATGACCTGTGGGGAGGAAACAGAAATGGATGATGTGATGGCCCTGTGGTTTTTATTCCATACATGGCCAATTACCAGTGGAATTCCTCATCACTTACACTTTCCTGCAGTGAGGGCAACGTGCCAAGGTGCGGTCTGTGAACTCTGTCCACTATGGGAAAAGAAAAAGAAAATAACAGAAGCAGGGGCCTCCTCAGTCAGAACCCAAGGGCAGGGAATGTGCTCCCATAGGACACAGTCATTATCACTGCTAAAAGAATTACATAATTAATTACCCCTGAATCCACCTCTCTCCACAGCTACCCAATACCTTTCTCCTCACCAGAAAAGTATTCTTGCAATGGCCACAGATGACCCTGACACCCACAGGTTGCGGTTCTGGACTCAGAGGTCCTGGATGCACAGGCCCCAGGTTGATAATTCTTTTGCTGTATAGAAAAAAAAGACTATCTTTGAGGGCAGTGCCTGCAGCTCAGTGAGTAGGGCTCCAGCCCCACATACCGAAGGTGGCGGGTTCAAACCCAGCCTTGGCCGAACTGCAAACAAAAAAAAAAAAAATAGCCAGGCGTTTTGGGAGGCTGAGGCAAGAGAATCGCCTAAGCCCAGCAGTTGGAGGTTGCTGTGAGCTGTGTGACGCCACGGCATTCTACCAAGGGTGATAAGAGTGAGACTCTGTCTCTACAAAAAAAAAAAAAAAAAAAAAAAGACTATCTTGAAAAGCTTTTATTTTTTTTGCAGTTTTGGCCAAGGCCGTGCTTGATCCCACCACCCCCAATATGTAGGGCCGGTGCCCTACTCCTTGAGCCACAGGCACCACCCTTTTGAAAAGCTTTTAATCTTAAGGATTCCCATACTCTCTCTCCTACACATCCCCCACTCAGTTCTTCTATCCTGTATATTTTATTTTATTTATTTTGAGACAGAGTCTTACTGTGTCCCCTCAGTAGAGTGTGGTGGTGTCACAGCTCACAGCAACCTCAAACTCTTGGGCTTATGCCATTCTCTTGCCTTGGCCTCCCAAGTACCTGGGACTACAGGCACCCGCCACAACGCTTGGCTATTTTGTTGTTGTTGTTGTAGTTGTCATTGTTGTTTGGTAAGCCCAGGCCGGGTTCAAACCCACCAGCCTCAGTATATGTGACTGTCACCCTAACTGCTGCGCTATGGGCGCTGAGCCATATCCTGTACATTTTAGATATCTGTCTCCCAATCCTATCCTAGAGAAACTCTGAGAAAGAGTACTGCCTAAAATTTAAGTCCCTGGGCCAGGAGCGGTGGCTCATGCCTATAATCCTAGCACTCTGGGAGGCCGAAGCAGGTAGATAGCTTGAGATCACAAGTTCGAGACAGCTTAAGATCACAAGTTCGAGAACAGCCTGAGCAAAAGTGAGACCCCCCTCTCTACTAAAGATAGAAAAACTGGGGCAAGAGGATCACTTGAGCCCAAGAGCTGGAGTTTGCTGTGAGCTATGAAGCCATGGCACTCTACCCATTGTAACATCTTGAGACTGTGTCTCAAAAAAAAAAAAAAAAAAAAATTTAGGCCCCTAATGTCCCTGACCTCAGAATAATTCACCCAGTTCGCGAGGCTCCCCATTCTCCTAAAAGTCACCATTTCATCCCAATATATTAATTGAGAAATGAGAAAGATAACAAACTTTCTAGAGACACAATGTTCCATAGCTTTTTTTCCCAGATAAATACTGAACTGTATCATCTTTACATTCTCTGTAAACACTTATCCTTTTTTGGCTTTCCAAACTCCCCCTCTTATACCCTTCCCCACCTTATACCTCTTACCAGTAGGGCCGGGGGCAGGCAATCCGCTGGGAAGTCACTTTGCAGATAAGGAGACAGTTACAGGGGCATCGAACATATTTTTTCCCTGGCGGTGCATTCTTGATTGGCTAGAGAATAACAGGGACATCAGCAACCAAACCTCTTAACTCCAATCCCTTCCTTTCCCCTCCAAAAACACTTCTGAGGAGAGATTAGAGATACCGTCCAGGAAAGAGAAATTAAAGACAGATATGTATTATGGGATTTGAAATAGAGAACTAGACGTTAAGTATCCAGGATAGGTAAGAAGGTAAGTGATGGTGAACACAAGCTTTGGTTTCTGAGCTTTGAACATGAGCTTTGAACGTGGCTTCTGGGGAAGTGGCTATGTGAGACTCCAGGAACTGAAACCTGGGTTTCATCAAGAGTATGTAGCCAGCGCCTGAAGGTCAGGGTCTAGACTCAAGAGACCAGAAAGACTCAAAAGAAAAGGGCCCATTTCATAGATACATATAACTCACAGTGGCTTCATTGCAGACACCACATTTGACTACATGCTGATGCATCTTGCCTTCCACGTTGATGAGAGACTGGCAGACTCGGCAGGTGATCATAGGGGCACTTCCACTGTCTGGGCTGGTCAAAGGTGAGTAGGGGGGTGGATCCTCCCCAGGCAACACGGCTGGATGCCCCTCGGGGAACGGAGGAAATGCTATAAAGCAGTTAAAAAGAAGGGTTGTGCTCGCTTAGAGCCAACCCCCAATAATGCTTCACCGGGGTAGAGAACCCTCTCATCTTCAACATTTCTGACCCAACTTGGAAGGCTTCTCTTAATTGCTGCATCCATCGGCTTCCTCAAAACCTCCTTCTAGAAGGTTTCCAGGCTACGGTCGCGATAAAGGAGCGAAGGAAGCCTTACCTTGTTACAGGTGCTACAGCCCGACACCTGGCGCTGCGGCCCCGCCTCCGCCCTCAGTCCCGCCCCCTCCCCCTTCTCAGCGTACCCTCGGGAGCACCTCGGACCCGCCCCGGCTTACCCTGGGGCGGGGCATGTTTACCGGCTCCGTACGGTGGTGCGGTAGGGGTCAGGCCTCCCCCGGGCCCAGCCCCACTCCCGCCTGGCCCCACTAAACCGTTGCCGCCGGCGCCACCGTCAATGGGCTCAGACAGCAGCGGAGAGCGCTCTCCATCCGCCGCCATGGCTGCTACCACCTCCTCCCTCTCGGGTCAGCGATCCAGCTCCCTCCGCCGCTACTGCCGCCGCCGCCGCCGCCGCTACCGGGTGTCCAGGGCGCCTGCGCGCTGCGCGCCCAGCTCACTCAGCAAGCAGTGGCCTGCCCCGCCCCGTTCCGTCCCGCAGCATGTGATACGGCATCTCCGCCTCCCCCATGCTATTCGCGGACGCGATACCAGTTCCTGGTCCTGTAAAGGCAGCTCTCCTTTTCCATTGGGGAGCGTCACACAAACGTCAACTGCCACTTGACCTGCCAGATGCCGCTGAACTTGCAAAACCTGCACGTGACTAGAAGTTCTGCGAGCCATTGGAAGCGTGGCCCATCGCGCTACCTCCAGACCAGGAGGTGGGGCTAGGCCGCTTCTGCTCACTGGTCAGGTGATCCGAGAAGCCGTATCCGAGAGGCCTCTTATTGCTCTGCTCCTCACCGGCCCACAGACACCACTGAAAGACTTGTTTCCGGCTCTGCGTTATAAGTGGCTTCCCGTTGGTTACTCACTTCGTTTCCCTCGTCCTGTGATCCTTAGGACGCGACTTTATTGGCTGGAACTTAGCGCCGAAGGAGAGGGGCGTGGCTTCAGTATTTAAAGGGGAGGCGATAAAAGTGAGGGAGTTTGGGCTGTCTGAGCAGTGGGAGGAGTGACAGTGTTAGCCACTCGAAGTATCTTTAAGAGGGGTAATAACAGGTAAGGAGAAAATGGATTGAAAAGTGAAGATTATCACCCCAGTCTTTCTTGCTGGGTTCTCTTGCAAGCTGTCCCTACAGATTCCTCCCATGTCAAAATACCATAGACAGAATGGTTTAAATGACAAACATTTATTTTCCTCACAGTTCTGAAGGCTGAATGTTCATGAAGCTGTCAGAAGAGTTGGTTTCTCTTCTTGGCTTGTCAATGCCCACTTGCTCTGGGCACACTTCTCTGGTTTCTCTTACGCTTCTATTTTTTTTTTTAATTGTTTTGGTATTCATTGAGGACAATTACACAGATTGCGTTTGTTAGGGATAGTCCCACTTGTAATTGTGTACCACCCCCAAGAGGTGTGCCATACACCGTGACTCCCCATTCCCTTTTCTCCTTCTCTCTCCTCAATCCCTCATTCCCCTACCCCCAAACCATGTATTAGACCGTCTACTGCCTTCATATTAGAATTGGGTACATTGGATTCTTTTTCTCCATTCTTGTGATGATTTACTAAGAAGAATGTGTTCCATTTCCACCCAGGTTAATACAAAAGATGTAAATCTCCATCTTTTTTTTTTTCTGAGACAGAGTCTCACTTTGTTGCCCTACAGTAGAGTGTGGTGGCATCACAGCTCACAGCAACCTCCAGCTCTTGGGTTTAGGTGATTCTCTTGCCTCAGTCTCCCGAGTAGCTGAGACTACAGCCACCTGCCCCAATGGCTGTCCATTTTTTTCTTTTTTTACAGTTTAGCCAGGGCGGGCTGGAGCAGGCCACCCTCGGTATGTGGGGCTGGTGCTCTACTCATTGACCCACAGGCACTGCTGGAAATTCTCCATCTTTTTAATGGCTGAATAGTATTCCATGGTATACATATACCACAGTTTGTTAATACATTCCTAGGTTGGTGGACATTTAGGTTGTTTCCATGTTTTTGGCGATTGTAAACTGAGCTGCAATAAACAGTCCAGTGCAGATGTCCTTATGATAAAAGGATTTTTTTTCTTCTGGGTGAACACCTAGTAATGGGATTATAGCATCAAATGGGATGTCTAATTTGAGTTCTTTGAGGATTCTCCATACTTCCTTCCCATATCTTCCTCTTCCCCCAACCCCAGACAGAATCTCATCATGAGGGCAGTGGGGTCACAGCTCACAGCAACCTCAAACTCTTGGGCTCAAGCAATTCTCCTGCCTTAGCCTCCCAAGCAGCTGGAACTACAGGTGCCCACCACAACACCGGATTTTTTTGTTTTTGTTTTTTTTGCAGTTTTTGGCTTGGGGCTGTGTTTGAACCTGCCACCTCTGGCATATGGGGCCCTGGCGCCCTACTCCTTTGACCCACAGGTGCCACCCTCACCCAGCTATTTTTTGTTGCAGTTGTCATTGTTTGTTAAGTGGCCTAGGCTGGGTTGGAACCTGCCAACTTCAGTGTATGTGGCTGTTGCTGGAACCACTGTGCTATGGGTGCCGAGCCCATGTCTTCCTCTTCTTAACAAGAACACCAGTCCTATTGGATTGTAGCCCCATTTTTATGACCTTATTTAATCTTAGTTGCTTCTTTAAAGGCCTTTTCTCCAAATATAATCACATTGGGAATTAAAGATTCATCTTAAGAATATCAGGAGAGGCTGGGCCCCCATAGCTCAGTGGTTAGGGTGCTGGCCACATGCACTGGAGCTGGTGGGTTCAAACCTGCCTGGGCCTGCTTAAAAAAA
Source organism: Perodicticus potto (assembly GCA_963574655.1). Classification (NCBI taxonomy): domain Eukaryota; kingdom Metazoa; phylum Chordata; class Mammalia; order Primates; family Lorisidae; genus Perodicticus; species Perodicticus potto. The sequence continues at coordinate 282 of CAUYRH010163780.1, read as the reverse complement.
AAAAAAAAAAAAAAGGGCAGCGCCTGTGGCTCAGTGAGTAGGGTGCTGGCCCCATATACGGAGGGTGGCGGGTTCAAACCCGGCCCTGGCCAAACTGCATCAAAAAATAGCCGGGCATTGTGGCAGGCGCCTGTAATCCCAGCTACTCAAGAGGCTGAGGCAAGAGAATCGCCTAAGCCCAGGAGCTGGAGGTTGCTGTGAGCTGTGACTCCACGGCACTCTATGAAGGGCGATAAAGTGAGACTCCGTCTTTACAAAATATATATATATATATATATATAT
>CAUYRH010163774.1:0-61916 GCA_963574655.1 Perodicticus potto | reverse complement strand
AAATTTTTTTTTTTTTGAGACAGAGCCTCAAGCTGTCACCCTGGATAGAGTGCCGTGGCATCACAGCTCACAGCAACCTCCAATTCCTGGGCTCAAGCGAGTCTCTTGCCTCCGCCTCCCAAGTAGCTGGGACTACAGGCGTCCTTCACAACGTCCGGCCATTTTTTGGTTGCAGCCATCATTGTTGTTTGGCGGGCCAGGCTGGATTCGAACCCGCCAGCTCAGGTGACGTGGCTGGAGCCTTAGCCCATTGAGCCACAGGCGCCGAGCCGTATGTTACAATTTTGTGAAGGAATCACTGACTATTTTTCTACACTTCCACGATTAAAGATTTACAAAAACTTTGAGTTGTCAAATATCAAGTGTATACTATACTAGATGCTACTGGAGAATGGAATACACATTTTTCTTTCACATTGTGATTTGTGAGCTTAAAACCACACATTTTTTTCAGTGGTTGATTATGAAATGCTTCTTTGGTGTGTGTAATGGGCATAGTTTTGTTTTCCATTTTGTCCCTGGAAACATAGAAGACTGGAAACATAGAAAAGTTATGATTAAACTTCCTCCACAAACTCTTAAGTAACAGATGTTTCAAGGCTTTCTATTATTACAATATTGCGACCTGCATTAGGAAATACTGTCTCTTGCTTCAGAGAAGAAGAAAGCCAGTAGCTTTTTTGCTTTCGTCATTCTCTCTCATAAATATTTTGTGATTTTTTTTTTTACAGTTCTTGTCTGAACAACTTAAAGTATTTTGTGCTTAGCCTTATCATATTTATAGCCTTTGCCTAAGGAATACAAGAGTGGAGATAACCACATGGCTTTAGTTGTATGACTTAGTTTTATTCAGAGGAGCGTGCAAATTGATACTGTGACAGCCAGGGGGCACTGTAGTTCAATGTTAGTGCTCTGTTCTTTCCTGGTCCCCAATTTTTGTTTGCTGTGGTAGTTCAGGACTGGATTAGCACAGAGTGGTTTCTGAATTAATAAAGAGTTATTTGACAAAAAATCTGGTTATTCTTTGCCTTCCCAAGACAACATCTACGGGTGACAAGAATAGAAAGCAGGAAGTATCAATGAATCCTGGGTGCTCCAGGCAAACTGGTGAGTATTCCATTGTGACCTCTGAGCAAACTCTGTAATGGAGTTTTGGAAGCTTTGGGGCCTATTTAAAACTTTAATGGCAGCCAGACTTTTCTCCTTGGAATTCATACATAATGGAGTTTTTATTCCTTCTTGAGGCAAACAAATTAGAGAACCAAACCAAAAGAAAAGAAAAAGTGGTTATGGCAGAAGGGGTTGAATAAATGAAATGTAGATACTTATAAAATGGATATAAGCAGGATGAAGTCAATCTATCCACTCTTACACAGCTTGCAGTTGAGCCAATTTTCAATCTGCAGAGATTACACCAAAGTCCTGCCAGCAAAAGGACTTCCTTGGGAAAATATGTTGCTCATGATTTAGACCAACATTCATTGGTTGTTATAATTCATTTGACATTGAAGGCCAAGACCTGTGTGTTCTATATGACAGTCTGGCCAAGTTACCTGCGATACTATGGTCTATGAACAGGTCCATTAATGTCTGTGGTATGAGACGGAAGTTCATTCCAGTATGGCACAACATCAATACTTAGTAAAGGAGGTGCCAAGCCACTTAGAAAAAGTTGTTGGAAATCATAGTTATAAAGACTATGATAGTTGTTATTGCTGAAAACAGTGCTTTTCTACAAAGTTTCATGTCAGCACGTTTCACGAGAAAGGCTCACATTGCTATATGTCAGGATCCACACCAGTTGCGCCATTAGAACATGATGCAGATGGCATCCTGTTCATCACAGCAGTAGGTCTCAGTCACTAGTGGCATGGTGTGTACATATCAACCTCACCGAAGATGAATAAGATAAATGAAACCATTTCCAATTAGCAAAGATTAAGTTAGTCTTTACTAGAAATTATAAAATCACTATAACCAAAGGTCTACAGCCTTCTAAGCATATAATATTGAAAGTGCAAATCATCACGTGTGTCACCACCATCCTGATCATCTGGGAAGGCATCCTTCACAGGGTGATGTGACAACACAGAGACTTGGGAAGCATTGTCTTCCTTCCATGGCCATTGGACATTGAGCCCCCCCATTCCTCCTGAAGACAGTGAAGCACAAAGAAATGAAAATAACAACTCCTTCTTAGCTGAAATGGAAGTTATTTACTGAAAAATAAATATTAATATGTTCCTGTTTACTGCCATGCACTGTGCAGGTTTCCACAAATGTGAGTTGAAACGATGTCATTTGTGCTTAGTAGTTCTAGATCCACAAATAGAACACAGGAACATCCTTGAGAAAAACCATCTTCTTTATGTCAGCTCTAAGGTTCATTTTGTCATAGTATTTGTTTATAAATCCAGTTGGTATTTTTGCACTTTGGGAGATGCTGCAATTGAATGTGTACAGTGCTTTAAGCTGGAGTTGGATCAGAGTGAAGTTTTTACTGATAAAGAACTGTTTGATCAAAGGCCCTTTTGTCCCTGGAGTGTTACAGGTGCTGTGTACAATAGTTGAGTCAGAAACGTATCTGCAGATGAAGGGTTGGGGAGAGTTGCCCACGAGGGCTTCAGAAATCTGGACCCAACTATTGGTCCAGGTATTGCAGGGTTTCCTGCCTTTGCTGTTATATAACGGAACACTCTTCTTCAAATTCTCACTTCCCTGCCCCCTTGCACTCTTCAAATTACTGCTGAAGCAGCTGGAGCCAGGGCTGCTGCAGCCTTGAAAGCCTGCCAGAGCAGCTGCTGTTGGAGTGGGAGCAGTGATAGAGTAAGATTCTAATTTGATCATTTACCTCCCTTCACACTCAAGAAGTATGAGTGCCGTTTTCCCAGCGTAAACAAAATGAAAGTATTTTTAATACTGCATAGAGGATGGAGGATTGTCTACCGCTGGTCACAGTTAAAGAACATTTTAAAACATGGTTATCACCTATGAACAGAACAAATAACTAATGTATGGAATCCCATAGTTGTCCTTCAAACTCTTCCACTAGGCAACTTACTTTTCATTTTAACCTTTTTAGAAAAGGAGATAAGGGTGCCAGTGGCTCACACCTGTAATCCTAGTATTCTGGGATGCTGAGGTAAGTGGATTACTTGAGCTCAGTTGTTTGAGACCAGCCTGAACAAAAGAAAGACCTTATCTCTATGAAAAAAAAATAGCTGTTGTGAGTGCTTGTAGTCCCAGCTACTAGCTTGAGCCCAAGAGTTTGAGTTCGAGGTTGCTGAGAGGTATGACACCACGGTACTCTACCCAGGGTGACAGAAGACTTGGTCTCAAAAAAAAAAAAGATAAGTTCTGAAGTACTTCCCTATCACCAATGTAGAAAAGAGTTAAATAAAACTCTGCTCTCTAATCTTTGCTTCAAAAAAAAAAATGGCTTCTAGCCATGATTGGCAAAAAAATGCTTTGTTGGGCAGTATAGAAAGTGAGTCACGGAGTCTGGAATGCCAGGAGTCCCTAATTAAGTAAATAGAGCAGGAATAATCTGAGGAAACATGCAAATGCTCTGTTATCATGGCTCACAGCCACGTGATACCATCACTGGTGGCTCTGACTCAGAAATTTGCCAATGACACTCTCGGTGACTATGACCTCAATCCTGCCCTCACTGACGGAAACTAACGCAAGCACGCTGTTCCTGATAAGTCTCTCTGGAGTCCCAGCCGTCAGCCTCTCCTCGTGCTCTGTGCCTCACAATCCTGATCCCATTTATGGAGGCAAAAGCACACATCCAGAGGGCTGAAAAAGCCTCGTCAGACTTTGTGTCAGTGTTCTAAGGACTGTTTTCCCACCATGAAGCTAATACTTTTTGAGATTTTATGTAACAAACAACATATGCTAATGATTAATTCATTTTCCCATTTTCATTTATCAAAGGCATATGCACCTGCCAATGAGAGCGTCTAATTAAAAGGAAGTAATCAGAGTCACCCCACAAAAGCACCTAAGTCTTATACTCTAACCAGCCCTTGAAAATTAAATGTAAACACTAAGTGTTAAAGTCCTACTGGACTTTTAAAAATAATATAAATAACTTTAGAGCTATTATTACCTTTCTGGACTCTTATCCAGCTAACTAGAGAGAGATTTGAAGGTGAGACAGAAAGGTAAACAGTTTCATCCTTGTGATAAATGTACCAGAGGTATGCTCTGGGTGAAGTCACAGCAAGATTTGACATTAGGTGGAGACAAGGACTTCTCTGGTGTCACTTGTCTAGCTGGGCAAAAGGCGTTGAAGAAGAGAGAAAAGGAGGAAATTTTAATTGGGATGAGGCATGAACTATTTTGCAGTTTAGCTGCTTTTGAAGAATCAGCACTGTCTCTAACATTTGACAAATGAGTGTGACAAAGTAAAGCATTTTTGGTACTTAATTTTTGTTTTTAGGCTAGGTCACACACACACACACACAGGCCTACCTATAACTCCTTATCAAAGTCTTACATGCACCAAGTGACAATATGTTACTTTCCTAATTCAAGTCTTTGAAAGTATTAATAAAACTAAAACCCCAGGTTCAGGTTATGAAGTGAACCTGAAAAGTCAAAGGCCTTCTTGTTTCACATAGAATGTTTGCCTAACTGACATGGATATGGGTAAACACTGCTCATTCCAGACTCCCTGCTGTATGGAAAACCATTTTGGATGAGCTGACACAACAGAACTTCCTTGAAGGGTAGGCACAGTGGCTCATGCCTGTAACCCCAGCATTTTGGGACTCTGAGGTGGGAGGATCCCCAGAGCTCAGGAGTTGAAGACCAGCCTGAGTAAAAGCAAGATCCTGCCTCTACTAAAAAATAGAAAATATTGGCCAGGTGCTGCAGTGGGAGCCTGGAGTCACAGTTGCTGGAGAGGTTGAGGCAGAAGGATCACTTTAATCCAGGAATCGGAGGTTGCTGTGAGCTTGGCTGATGCCACAGCACTTTATCTTAGGTAACAAAGCGAGACTCTGTCTCAAGGGAAAAAAAAAAGAACTTTCTTGAAATGAATGCTGCTGTGGAAGTTGTGGATTTAGCTATTCTTTTAAGGATCAGTACTCACTGGATAAGGATCATTTTTGCCATTTTGCTCAAAACCAAGTTCTCAGCTTCAGTACTCCTGACATTTTGGGCCGGACAGTTCTTTGTTGTGGGGGGCTGTCGTCCCATGCATCATGGGATTTTAGCAGCATCCTTGGATGCCAGGAGCACATCCTCTCCCCAACTGTGACAACAAAAATGTCTCCAGACATTGCCGATGACCTTTAGGGGCAAAATTTACCATGATTGATAACCACTGCTCTAAATCAAAGCATATTTCTGAGAGAATAAAACCTCTTTGGGCCCAAGTTTTATGTTCATACAAACAACAAACTATAAATGCAGCATAGATTCCACCTATTTTGCCTTCATAATAATAAAAAAAAATACAATGTGACTCAATTCTTTGAACTTATCATCTTGGATTACACAGACTATGTTACATAAGGGAAAGAACAATAGATTGAGAATTGGGAGAACTTGTTTTAGTACTGATTCTGCCCCTAACTTGTTCTGCAATATAGACTAAATGTCTTCCTTGTTCTGATCCACACTTTTTTTTTTTAATTTGTAAATGAACATGCTTGACTAAATTTTCCAGTTCTTTTTTTTTTTTTTTTTTAGACAGAGTCTCACTCTGTCACCCTTGGTAGAGTCCCTTGGCATCATAGTTCACAGCAACCTCCAACTCGCAGGTCAAGCGATTCTCTTGCCTCAGCCTCCCAAGTAGCTGGGACTACAGGCATCTGCCACGATGCCCAGCTATTTTTTTTAGAGACGAGGTCTGGCTCTGGCTCAGGTTCGGGCTGGTCTGGAACCTGTGAGCTCAGACAATCCATCCGCCTCGGCCTCCCAGATTGCTGGGATTACAGGTGTGAGCCACTGTGCCTGGCCAATCTTCCAATTCTAAATACAAAGACTCAGAATTTGATGCTGCTGCAATAGTTGATCCCACGTAACAGAGAAAGAAAGCTCTTTGTCCTAGAGAAAGGCTTATATCAAACCTCCTAAAAACACCTTCTTGAGCACCAAGTATAGGTACACATATCTGGAATCCAATTCTTCTGTAAGTCCAGAGAAACCTTATCACCTGATTGCTAGGTGTGTATCCTGTGTTCACCAGCCATAGAATGGCCGTAGAGATCAGTGTCGTGAGTTCCTTTTTCTCCTTACAAAAATTCTTATTAGAAATCTGGGACTTGGGCTCGGTGCCTGTGGCTCAAGCAGCTAAGGCGCCAGCCACGTACACCTGAGCTGGCGGGTTCGAATCCAGCCCAGGCCCTCCAAACAATGACAGCTGCAACCAAAAAATGGCCGGGCATTGTGGCTAGCGCCTGTAGTCCCAGCTGCTTGGGAGGTGGAGGCAGGAGACTCGTTTGAGCCCAGGAATTGGAGGTTGCTGTGAACTGTGATGCCACAGCACTCTATCCAGGGTGACAGCTTGAGGCTCTGTCTCAAAAAAAAAAAAAAAGAAATCTGGGACTTGAAGTGATACTGTACCAACTACAACCCGCCCCCCAACCCTATACTGTACTTATAGGAGATCAAAATTCTGAAATAAATTAGTAACCCATAGGTCCTACAACTTTGTTTGGGTGCTATAGTGTCTTCAAAGCCGTGATAGAAAGAAGTAATATTGTGATTACCTTTGTAAACACAGGAGCTGCAATGATGGGTTTTCCATCCAATCCTTGCAAATAATTGGAAGGGCTCTGACACTGTTAGAAAGGAACCAACAATAAATTAATTGCCACTAAGATTGTTAGATATACGGAGAGGTACAACACATTTGGCATATGAAATTAATACCATACCAAAAGGCTGATGTTTTCTAAGTCTTCAGGTTTAGACTGAATTGATTATATTTCTTTCTAGGTTGTGGTTACTATAAAATATGCCCCTTTTATCTTCACCCTACCCCCTCACATACAGATCAATGTAATGAACCCTAAACCCCCAAAGAGGTTCCATAGAACCTGTATATGCCTACGTATATATTCTTTTATATGCATAGAAAATGTCTGGAACTATCTGCTACACAGACCAGTTTGAAAACCAGAGGATTAGAACTAAAACTTGGCCTCTCTGTGTTACTACATGGATTAGATAAGTTTTAAAAAGAGGTTGTAGATCAATACACATAGGGTGCTAAAAAAATGTATACACATTTTAAGAAAGAAAAAAACCTATTAAAATTGTAATTGTAATACTGAGGCCAGCATGGTGGCTTGCGCCTGTAATCTTAGCACTCTGGGAGGCTGAGGAGGGTGGATTACTTGAGCTCAGGGGTTCAAAACCAGCCTTACCAAGAGTGAGACCTTGTCTCTAAAACCTAGTCAGATGTTGTGGTGGGCACCGGTAGCCCCAGTTACTCAGGAGGCTGAGGCAAGAGGATCACTCAAGCCCAAGAGTTTGAGGTTGCTGTGACTGATGGCACCCTACCACTCTACCCAGGGCAACAGAATGAGACTCTGTCTCAAAAAAATTGTAATACTCAATATATACCAATAACAAAAAGTGAATACAAGTCACATTGAAACGTGACTTGAGGATTATAATTTTAATACAGATTTTTCCTTTCTTAAAGTGTGTATGCACTTTTGAACACCTGTGTATTTAAATATACCTATCAATAACAAATACATACATTGATAATACATTACAAATATATTTAGATAGTATAAGGTCATATGTTTTAAAGTCTATGCATACTTATATATTCTTTTATATGCATAGACAATGCCTGGAACTATCTACTAGAAAATGCTACAAGGATTTTCTCAAAAAATCCTAGGGCAAGAAAGTAGAACTTTGACTAAAGTTTTTACTTAATGTACTTTTGTACTTTTTGAATGTTTTTACAATAAGCATGTATTATTATTAACTTGAAGCATGAACACCTTTACTATTTTCATGCCTGTTCCACATTAGAAAGTAGAATTCTTTGCAGCTCTTTGAAACTGAGTTTTACGGCTCAGTGACTGTAGCTCAAGTGACTAGGGCACCAGCCACATACACCGGAGCTGGCGGGTTCGAATCCGGTCAGGGCCAACCAAACAACAATGACAACCATAACAAAAAAAATAGCCAGGCATTGTGGTGGGCACCTGTGGTCCCAGCTACTTGGGAGACTGAGGCAAGAGAATCGCTTAAGCCCAAGAGGTGGAGGTTGCTATGAGCTGTGACGTCACGGCACTCTACCCAAGGCAACAGCTTGAGACGCTGTCTCAAAAAAAGGGAAAAAAGAAACTGAGTTTTATGATCTACAGTGTTTGTCCTGGGCCAGTCTGAGAGCTGGCAGCTCACTGCATATGTAATCAACACTTTTTAAAAAGGTGGAGAGGCAGAGACCAGTTTGTAAAGAGGTTTTTTTCCCCTCAGAAATTTGCATACGAAGCTGGAGAATATGTTCCCAAAGCAACAGACATCACGACTCTCACACATTAGAAGAACAAAGTGGTTATCCTGAGGATGGAATTGCACCCAAGGAGAACATGATCATGCCATACAAGAAAGTCACGGTCACGGTGCCTGTCTGTCACATTCCTTGGCACTCGTGTTTCTCTCAGATTCCTGTACCTGCTGGATGGTTGACACACTGGGTTGGGCCACCAAAGGCTGGGGTACTGCTGCAGGAATGGCTGCAGACATGGTGGGAGGAGATGACACCTCAGGGGGCTTCTGGATTCTGAGAAATTATTAAAATATAGATTATAAAGGAGACATATAACTGTGGAAATTCTTTCAGCAAAATAGCAATGCCATCACAGCTTCCAGCTGAGTGTAATAAAAATCTTGGTTTGACAATATTCCATGTTTACTGAGAGCATCTTTGCTACGCATTTTCTTAGGCGGTACAAACATGAAGACGAGTAAGACACCACTGCTGCCCTTGGGCTAGTTGCTCAGTGGAGCCCTGGAGTCAAACACAGTAACAACTAACTGAGATCCAAGAAAAGTGACAGACCCATGTGCAAAAGATAAGTTTTTGAGACTTCTTTAGTTGTTGCCTTCCATATTCCCTCCCCCACATTTCAAGTAAGAGGCCAGCCTTTTTTTTTTGAGACAGAGCCTCAAGCTGTCGCCCTGGATAGAGTGCTATGGCATCACAGCTCACGGTAACCTCCAATTCCCTGGGCTCAAGCGAGTCTCCTGCCTCAGCCTCCCAAGTAGCTGGGACTATAGGCGCCCACCACAATGCCCGGCCATTTTTTGGTTGCAGCCACCATTGTTGTTTGGCGGGCCTGGGCTGGATTCGAACCTGCCAGCTCAGGTGTACGTGGCTGGCACCTTAGCCCGTTGAGCCACAGGTGCCGAGTCAAGGCCAGGCTTTGTAAATCTTTACCTCTGGGATTTTGCCATGGTAGAAAGCAGAAATAGACTGACGTCGACAAGCTCTTCAAGTTTACACAAATTAAATTAAAGAGAATATTTGAAGGGCAAAGGAACCAGGAAGTATTCTTGAGAAGGCTGCAAAGGGGAGATTTTATTAGTTTCATAACAGAGAGAGGTCTGCGGATCTTGCTAAAGAACTTGACCAGAGGGAGAACGTAAGAGCAGAGGGGAAGGCAACCTTCTGCATAAAGGGCACCCAGTCTTGCTAAAGATATCAGCACCTAAGCACTTCAGGAAGCAACAAGCACTAGACTTGAAGGACCTTGAGATCTGGACACGGGCCTCTCACCCGTAGCTCATGGGGAATTGATGACCTATGACAGAGGGCTTCCCTTTGATCTGCTTGTTAACCTCTCTTTGTCTCAGCTTCCTCGTTTCTAAAGTGCGGAAACAATAGTTCTTATGTCATAGGAAATGATACAAGATTCAGTTTTTGTGAGGATTAAATGGGATAAATCCTGTACTATACTTACTCCACCCTACGTGCGCACTTTCTTTCTTTCCTTACATATACAGAGGGTGCAAAAAAATGGATACACATTTTAAGAGTTGTTATCTATGTATTACTTTTTCAAGTTGCATTGAAGGCATCATTACTGGTCAAGTGTACTGAGACATGCTATCCACATCCATTTTACCTGTAATTCTCCTGCTTTTCAGGAATCATCAATTTTACTTTCAACAGATCTCTTAAAATGTGTATACATGTTTTTGGTACCCCCTGTATATAATATATGTATATATTAGACACACACACATGAACATATATATATATATATATGTATGTATATGTCTTCCAGGAATCTCTGCACCGTGGTGCAGGGGAGAAAGGATACTTAGTGATGGCAAACTTCATTTTTTTTTCCCCATCCAGGTAGTATCAGGTCTCGGAAGCAGAATTACTACATAGCAATGCAAAGGTTATCGCTGTCTCTAGAGCATCTTTTTTCTTCTACAATAATAGAATCCCTGATTTCTTCACATGCCTACTCCAAATAAAAATTACATTTCCCAACTTTCATTGCAGTGAGTTGTGGCCACATGAGTCTTTTCTGGTCAGGGGCAGGAGGGATAGTAATGTATCCATTTTAAGAGAGGTGACCTTAAGAGGGGTATGGGACTGCCCTTCATTCCTTTCTATCTTAGACTAAGATAATAAGGGCAGCACCTTAACATGAGATAAAGCAGAAAGCTGGAACCAGACCAGAACCCAGTGGAATGTGGAGCCATTTTATCAGCCAAATCCAGATTTTGATGTAAATGAGAAATAAATATCTGTCTTAGTTAAGTCACACTTAATTTGGGGCTGTATTATATACAACTAAAACTAAATCCTAACCCCTATAAGTAGATTAAAAGCAAATAAATAAACGGGACATTTCTTGCTTATTTAAGTCAGTAAATAAAAGTTTATATCCATTAGGTTTGTAAAATATGTTATGGGAGCCTTGAGAAACGAGTGATGAGGGTGCAGTAGAGGAAAACTTTACTATAGAACTCAAAGAGAAAGAACATTTAGACCAGGTTTTGAAGGATAAATAGGAGTAGAGCACTCTTAGTAATGTGAACAGCTTGAACAAAGGATAAGGAGGAACTGTTACATTGTCTGAGTAAGAGGTCAGTTGTGCAGAGGCCTGGGAAAAAATGGGAGGAGGGAACAGGAAAGCGAGCCTGGTTGATTCGCCACTGAATAAGGCTTTGTGTGTATGCCGTGTTAAGATTTTTAGAACATGTTTTGTTTCATGTTTGATTTTTGCACACCAGGAAAAGAGAGGATTGGAATTATCTTTATTTTTTTTTTTTTAGAAACAGAGTCTCACTCTATCACCCTTGGTAGAGTGCCGTGGTCACACAGCTCACAGCAACCTCAAACTCCTGGGCTTAGGCGATTCTCTTGCCTCTGCCTCCCAAGTAGCTGGGACTATAGGTGCCCGCCACAAAGCCCGGCTATTTTTATTTATTTATTTTTTTTGGCAGTTTGGCGAGGCTGGGTTTGAACCCACCACCTTCAGTATATGGGGCTGGTGCCCTACTTGCTGAGCCACAGGCGCCGTCCGGAATTCTCTTTTAGAGAATATTGGGGTGTAGTTTGGGGGCTGTAGAAGTGAGGAACAGGTTCAATCAGGTAGGAAGGCCTCTAAGGAGGTGGTCAGCACAAAAGGCAGGAGAGAAGAAGAAGCTGCCTACGGCCATGAGGGTGAGAAGGAAGTGGGGAAAGGAGGACTCATTTACTCTGGTTATGAATGTTCATATCTGCACAAGAGCTAGAAGCAAATTATCGTTTCAAAGTAGGCACCAAGGACTTCTGCCCTAAATGAGTTCACCTTCTGTAGAAGGAACAGAATATACAAACACAGTTAACAACTCTTCAACCAGTCTTCCAAACACTGCTGTTTGTTTCAGGTAATCTCAAGGAATGATGCTGTGTCTGATTGTTTCCAGGTCCTGTGCTTTCCGTCTGCTCTCCTCCGCCACGAGTACTTTTTCTGGCTGGGTGCAGTGGCTCATGCCTGTAATCCTAGAGCTATGGGAGGCCAAGGTGGGTGGACTGCTTGAGCTCATGAGTTCAAGACTAGTCTGAGCAAGAGCAAGACCTTGTCTCTAAAAATAGCCAGGCATTGTGGCAAGTGCCTGCGGTCCCAGCTCATCAGGAGGCGGAGGCAAGAGGATTGCTTGGGTCCAAAAGACTGAGGTTGCTGTGAGCTATGATGCCATAGCACTCTACTCAGGGCAACTAAGTGAGACTCTGTCAAGAAAAAAGAAAACCCTTTCCTCCCTTCTGGGGGTGTTCACCTCACGTACCGTCCTATTAAGGTGACTCAGCTTAGAGTCACCAACTCTGTGAAGCCTTTCCTGTTCTCTGTCCCCCCAAGCAATAAATAATCTTTTTTAGTCCTATTTATCCTGTATGTAGTTATCAAAGCCCATTACACTTTATTATTGCTCTTACTATGTGCTTGGTATAAATTCCTTGCTATGTTTGCTACATGTTTTTCTGTACTAGACTATGAGCCTCTTGAAGGCAGAAGCATTTGATTTTTCCTAGTAAAATAGGTGCTTCATCAATAGTTGTAAAAAATAACGAATGGACGGATGTAACTTTGTTTGGTATCCAGCACAATTGTTTAGCAAAAAGGTTATCACTTGTCAGAGCACTCATTTAGATGTATATAGAAATAATTATATATTAAATAATACTAAATAATACTAAAGTTTATATGTACAGATATACATATATGTGTGGTTATAATTTGGAGACTGTAAAAGAGAGACGTTATCTATAGGTATAAATATATAAAATTTAGTATCATTGGGTTTTGTGTTCTTGTGAGAACTATTATTCAGTCAGAAAAAAATAAATCTTTTGAATTACTGGTTTACTTGTTTTTTATACTATAGATATTAGTAGCATGATATTTCACAAGTGATACTTCATTTTTCAAATATTGAGAATATTCAAATTAATCCGCTAGGTAAGACTTAGGCAAAAGAAGTAGAATCTTCTCCAAATCTGCCCTCTCTCCCTCTTCTTTCTCTCTCTCTGTTACATATATACACATGTATGTATATGTATGTATATATATAAACATATATATTTTTCCAGACCATATATGTATGTATGTGTATATATAAATATATATTTTTTCCTGGAGCTACCTCTTTAAGTTTCTAGTAACTGATCAGTAGCTTTCTCAGGATCTGAGAATTTAAATGCTATTCAAATAGAAAATTAGAATTACCGATTCATCTCTTCTTTGTTAGGATCCCCTTCTGAGTCAGAAGAAGAAACTCCTGGAAAAAGAAAAACAAGGTATAAAATTCTTTTAAGATGACAATTCCTTAAATTATTTCATAAACAAGATATAAGATTTTTAAGAAGATAATTCTTTAAACTGTTTTCTAAACATTTGAAGACGTATAGAATAGTAGACTTAGAAATGAACTAAGGCTGGGCGCCTGTAGCTCAGTAGTTGGGGTGCCGGCCACATGCTCCAGGGCTGGTGGATTTGAACCTGGCCTGGGCCTGCTAAACAAACAAACAACAACAACAACAAAAAAAAAATAGCTGGGTGTTGTGGTAGGTGCCTGTAGTCCCAGCTACTAGGGAGTCTGAGGCAAGAGAATTGCTTGAGCCCGAGAGTTGGAGGTTGCTATGAGCTGTGACAACACAGCACTCTACCAAGGCTCTGTCTCGATTAAAAAAAGAAGGAAAGAAATGAACTCAGTGACTCCCTTACACTAAGATCCAATTTGGCAAAGGAGGAAATAGACATTAAGAAGTTGAAGACGACTCAGTGCCTTTAGCTCAAGTGGCTAAGGCGCCAGCCACATACACCAGAGCTGGCAGGTTCGAATCCAGCCTGGGCCTGCCAAACAACAACAACTACAACCAAAAAATAGTCACCTGTAGTCCCACCTACTTGGGAGGCTGAGGCAAGAGAATCGCTTAAGCCCAGGATTTGGAGGTTGTTGTGAGCTGTGACGCCACAGGACTCTACTGAGGGTGACAGCTTAAGGCTTTGTCTCAAAAAAAAAAAAAAAAAAGTTGAAGAAATTGCCGAAGGTCATGTAGTTAGCTAGTGGTAATGTTCAAATTGACTAGCCCAACTTCTAAGTGTTCCTTTATGTAAACATTTGCCTATGCCTTTGGCCTAACAGAACAGTCTTTGCAGATACTCATTCTCTGGTGTTCAAAATTCTCTTGCTCTTGGCATACACAGATTGGATAAAAGAAGGGATTAATTACATTGGATTCCACACATTGTAGGTGTAGGTGGATACTCTTCCGTTCTGTCCTAATATTAACAAGTCATACTTCATCTTGGGGTGGAGGTGTTGAAGTCATGTTGCTATAAAGAAAAAAACCCAGCAATCCAATCTCAGCACTGTTAGCAGAGCTTTGATCCTGGATTTACTTCTCAAGAGAGTAAATTCCAGGAAGACACAACAGAGCTAAATCTGGAGGTATTTATTGGACTCTGACAATTTGAGGATAAGAACACATACAAGCCTACAACACATTTCTATTCAAGTATTTACTTATTCAATAGTTGTGTATCAAATACTTGCTATGCACTTAGCACTATGTAAGGCATCAGAGATGTAAAGAAGAACGAGACAGTCCTGGCCTTACAATCCAGCTGGTAAATGGGCATTTATGCCACAATAATACAGTGTTTAAGTGCTAAGCCCAAGGGATACATAAAGTATAATAACAAATGTGGAAAAAAGTGCTGAAGAATGGTCCCCAGAAAAAATTTAGAGGATGAGATAAAATAAGAACACAAACTTAGGTAGATATATAAAGAACATAAATTGATTTCTTCTTGAAAATTAATCATGTAAGTTTTGTGCTAATTTAAATGCCTTTTCAGTGTTCCCAGCTGGCTGGCCTCTGTGCTTCTACCCTTGACTCCCTGCTGTATATGAGCAATCAGCACCCGGAGTGACTCTGTTAAAAACCAAGTCAGATCATGCCGTGTCTCTGCTCAGAACCCTCCAGAACTTCCTGTCTCCCTCACAGTAAAGACCAAAGTGCTTGTAGTAATCTACAAGGACTTACATGATCTGCCCACCTGCCTCCCTTCACCCCTGCCGTCTTGAACTTCTGACCTCACCTTCTGTTCCTTTTTTGTTTTGTGCCCTGGACGTGTGGCTCATCTCTGTGCCTTAAGACAAGGACACTTCCACCTTAGGGTCACTGCACTGGCTGATTTCTCTGCCTAGTGTGATTTTGCCTTGAATATCCTGTGGCTCACTCCTTTCCTCCCTTCTGTTTTTCACTCACATGTCAACTGCAGTGAAGTCTTCTCTGGCCACCCTGCCTAAAATTACAGCCAACACACATATACACACATGTGCACTCATGCACATCCACAATATACACAATTCCTATCCCTTTTTCTTGCTTTTTATTTCTTCTACAGTGCTTATATGTGCATATGCACACCTATCCTATTATATACTTTATTTATCTTATTTATTTTCTGTCTTTCCCATTATGATGTAAATCCCTAAGCCTAGGGATTTTTATCTACCTGATTCACTGCTATATAGAAGTCACAGCCTAGAAAAGTGTGTGGTAGAATAGGTCCTCAATAAATATTTATATGTTATAACCATATGTCTTACTGGTATTATGCTCCAAGAACACTTTGCTTTATTTACCTTCTATATAAATCTCAGCAGAAGTTGAATCTGTCCCATAGATGTTAGAAGCAAAGCAGGAATAACGTCCTGTGTCCTCTTCAAAGGCTTCAGCAATGGTCAATGAGTGTAGATTTCCTGCCTGGACAATGTGAATGTCTGGGGAATTTTCAAGCTCCTTGCCTTCACAGTACCACCTGCAGAGGAGAGAATATGGCCATTGGACATGACTAAAGTATGAGACAATAACATAGATGGCCCCTGGATAGTCTCTAAGGAGAAAACTGTGGTAAGCTTAATTTAAAGTCACAACAAAAACCAATCCATTACTATGGTATTATTTGATTGTAACCATGAGAAGAGTTGGCAGTATTCAAACCATATTGACACCTTACTCAGGAAATTAGAAAGTGGCTCCTATTAAGAATGATATTAACTGCGAGAAAATGGATGAAAAAGCAAGTACAGCCAACTACCAAGAGCAGGGTCTTTGATATGGAACTTGGCTTCCCCTGAAATGATTTCTAGATTTCCTTAGTATGCATTAAATAAGTGCTACATTAGCTTATTTAGAGAATCTAAGAAATAATAAAGGCTTGTGAAGTTGAGAACACACATTCTTTCCTAAGAAATTGCATCTGACTTAACTGAACAAAAATCAGTTTGTTCTGTTACTTTAGTCATTGGGGTAAAGTGGATGGGTCATAATCTTCCCCGAGTGTCTCAACTCTGGCAAAAAACCTAAGTTAAATACAATTCTATACATTAAGCTAAGAAGAGGCAAGGGTTCTACACAGAGTTTTGGATGGAACGTGGCCCTGGTGACACTTTGATTTCCGACTTCTAGTCTCGAGAACTGTGAGAGAACACATTTCTGTTGCTTTAAGCCACTCAGTTTATAATAACTTATCATGGAAGCCCTGAGAAACAGCTACAGGGGGCAAGACATAAGATATGCTCATAGTGTTTATATTTGCATAAAGACAATTGGGAAGAATAGAATGCTAAAATAGCCAAAAGTGGCTACTCATTGGGGGTAAAGGAAAACAAGATGGATAGGATAGTTAGGAACAAAAGGTCTTTTTCATTTATTTATTTATGTTTTTTTGAGACAGTCTTACTTTGTCACCCTTGGTAGGATGCCATAGGATCATAGCTCACAGCAACCTCAAATTCTTGGGCTCAGCCTCAGCCTCTCAAGTAGCTGGGACTACAAGCGACCACCACATCTGGCTATTTTTAGAGTCAAGATCTCACTCTGGTTCAGGCTGACTGGGTCTTCAACTCCTGAGCTAAGGCATCCACCTATCTCAGCTTCCCAGAGTGCTAGAATTACAGGGGTGAGTCACCATGCCTGGCTCTTTTTCATTTTTTGAAATAATAATAATAATTTTTTAAAGAGATGTCTCACTCTGTTGCCCAGGCTGCAGTGTAGTAGCGCAATCATAGTTCACTATAGCCTTGAACTCCTGTGCTTAAGTTATCTTCCTGCCTTAGCCTCCCAAGTAGCTAGGAGTATAGGGTGTACCACTGGATGGCTGGTTTTGTTTTACTTATTTGTTGTTGTTTGAGACAGAATCTCACTCTGTTGCCTAGGCTAGAGTGCCATGGCCTCAGCCTAACTCACAGCAACCTCAAACTCCTGGGTTAAGTGATCCTCCTGCCTCAGCCTCCAGACTAGCTGGGACTACAGGTGCCCTCCACCATGCTGGGCTAAATTTTTCTATTTTTGGTAGAGATGGGGTCTTGCTCTTGCTCAGACCAGTCTCCAACTCCTGAGCTCAAGTGATCCTCCTGTCCTGTCCTCCTGGAGTGCTAAGATTAGAGGCATGAGTCACTGAGCTAGCTAATTAATAATTATTAACCAACATAATAAAAAGTAATTAAGTGGGAGGTATTATAACTATTTAATGTCAAAAATTTAGTTCCAACTGTGTGTGTCAGCACATGCCTGTAATCCAAAAACTCTGGGAGGCTGAGGTGGGAGGATCATTTGAAGGGAGGCTCAGGCTGGTCTGGATCAGAAGTTCCAGACCAGCCTGAGCAAGAGTGAGACCCTGACTCTACTAAAAATAGAAAAATTAGCTAGGGCCATGGTGGTGGGTGCCTGTAGTCCCAGATACTCGGGAGGTTGCGGTAGGAGAATGGTTTGAACCAAGAGTTTGAAGTTGCTGTGAACTAGGCTGATACTATGGCACCCTGACCTTGTCAACAGAGTGAGACTCTGTCTCAAAAAATAAAAATAAAAATAAAGTATTCCTGTCAGTTGTTAATCTTTACTGTAATTTCAGGTCTAACCATTCAGTGCTCTAATCTTTCTCTCTCACCATTTATAAAGCAAGACTCTAAAACACATTTAAGAAAACCCATCTATTCAACCTCTTCCTAACAGTCAAGCTGTTCTCTGTTGCTCCATTAAGTATGTTACGGTTACCGCCACATTCAAGTCTCCGCTCATATTTTTTTCTCTCTACCTGAGGTTCTCTTCCTCTGCCTTTCAGCTACTGCAAATATAACTCATCTACCAAAATTTGGCTCAAATATTGCCTCTTACAATAAGCTGAATTTTACTATCCATTCTCAATGCTCATTACATTTTCTAACTTCACTTTTTTCTAAACTTGTACTATGTCTGCAAGACTTGATTATACGCTGTCTTTTATTATTCTCTATTTTGAAATTTTGTCTTGTCTAACCAATTTATTAGATTATAAATTCTTTGACGGTAGAACAGCGTCTCATGTGCTCTTGCAGCATCTAGCCTGCTTAGCACAGTTTTTTGGTATTTATACGATCTCCTTTGGCTATTTTATCTAATCCTGTAGTTTCAATCATCACCTCTATCTGAGATAATGTTTAAGTTTGCTTTTCCAACTCTGATTTCTGGATGCCATCTCCCATCACTCTTCCCTTCACTATATATATATATTTATATATATATATATATATTTTTTTTTTTTGAGACAGAGCCTCAAGCTGTCATCCTGGATAGAGTGCCGTGGCATCACAGCTCACAGCAACCTCCAATTCCTGGGCTCAAGCAAGTCTCGTACCTCCGCCTCCCAAGTAGCTGGGACTGCAGGCACCCGCCACAATGCCTGGCCACTTTTTAATTGCAGCCATTGTTGTTTGGCGGGCCCCGGGCTGGATTCGAACCCGCTAGCTCAGGTGTACGTGGCTGGTGCCTTAGCTGCTTGAGCCACAGGCGCCGAGCCCCCTTCACTATATTTCAACATTGGTCTTCCTCCTATTCTGTGAACATGTTTTCCCACCTTGAAATTTTTGTATTTTCCCAGATTCTCTTCCCCGGATATTTACAAAGATAGGTCCTTCTTATCAGGTGGACTTCAGCTCAAATGTCCATTCCTTGGAGGGGCCTTCCCTGACCCTCTTCCACTAAGGTCCCCTTGTCCTTAGTCACTGTCTCAGATTATTCTCTTTGCTGATCTTCACAGCACATATTACTGTCTGAAATGATCTCATGTACTTGTTTACCTTGGTATTGTTTGCTCTGCTCACTAGACTGTCGCGTCCATGAGAGGAATATGATCCTAGCACCTACAGCAGCATCCTGGCACATGGTATTTACTCAGAAAATAACTGTTTGATGGATTTGTTGAAAGACTGTATGATGGAAAAAATTAATACAGTAGAACCTCTATAAGTTGACCACCCAAGGGTCTGTAACAAACTTGTCAACTTACAGAGGTGGTCCAAAAAGGATCTAGGCCTGCTGTGCTGATACTCACATGTGGTACATGTCTGATGTCTGAAAATTGGGTCAACTTAAGGAGGTAGTCAGTATGAGGAGGTGGTCAACTATAGATGTTCTACTGTAGTTAATATTTATTACATGTTTGGTTATTTCTTTCATCAAATTCTACGCCAGTCTTTGAATTCTTTCTTTTCTTTCTTTCTTTTTTTTTTTTTAAGACACAGAGTCTCACTCTGTTGCCCGATGCTAGAATGCCTTGGTGTCACAGCTCACAGCAACCTCAAACTCTTGGTCTCAAGCAATCATTCTGCCTCTGCCTCCAAAGTAGCTGGGACTACAAGTGCCCACCACAATGCCTCACTAATTTTTCTGTTTTTAGTAGAGATGGGCCTTGCTCTTGCTCAGGCTGGTCTTGAACTCCTGAGTGCAAGCAATCCACCCACCTCGGCCTCCCAGAATACTAGGATTACAGGCGTGAGCCACTGTGCCCTGCCCAGTCTTCGATTCTTGTTGTGGTAGCATATGTAGCTGCTAAAATGGGTTCATAAGTTTCCCAAAGCATAAATGTCCCCACGACCTCAAGGAACTTTTTATAAACAAACCCTTAGAGCATGTATAGTTCTAAATCCAAATATCAGGCTTCTAATTAAATATGATATATTAAGTGTAAGTATTTCTCTTTATTCCCCTCTCAAAATGCCCTTAAAATGAAAATGGAAGAATTTTTTAAAGGTACAAAACCATGAGCACAAAAAGAATGAGAGGTGAGACAATAGCAGAACTGAGACCTCAAAAAGTTTTGAAACATAGAAAGCAGGTTGAGGAGCCAGGAGAACTGAAAATGTGAAAACCAGTGCCTACTTGGGAATATCGATGAAAGAAGCAGCCAATTTGTGCAGCAGAACTCTGGAAAGTTTTGGAATTTGGAGATAAGAGGTTGCTAACAATGGGGGTGAGGAGGAGACATAGAGCTTAGATAGGAAAATTGGTTACAAGTTTAGAAAATTAACTTTTAAATCTGCATACTAGGTCACTCCTCCTCTTCTGAGCAGTTAGAGAATGTCCCAGGATGAATGCCAAGTTGCAGGCTGAACCAGCAGCTGCTCCATATTGGAGCAGGAGGAGGAAGCCCTTCCAAAGGGAGTTTTCTACGGAAGAACAAATGGGTTTGACTAGTCACCTGAGACTTAACTGCAAAGAAGAGAATATTTAGGAGAAGTTATCAGAGAACTGAGACAAATTTATAACAGAACCACAGCACTAAGCACATAAAAATGCAAAACAGTGATCAATTCTAGGTCAAAACAGAAAGTTGTATAAGCAAAGCAACATTTCAGTTTACCCTTCTAGGCTTGGTAGTGAACAATATTTAGGCAGTAGAGAGAAGGTTAAACATTACTTTTTCTTTTTTTTGAGAGAGAGAGTCTTACTATGTCGCCCTAGGTAGAGTGCCGTGGTGTCACAGCTCACAGCAACCTCAAACTCTTGGGCTTAAGCAATTCTTTTGCCTCAGCCTCCCAAGGAGCTGGGACTACAGGCACCCACCACAACATCTGGCTGTTTTTTGATGTAGTTGCCATTGTTGTTTAGCAGGCCCGGGCCAGGTTTGAACCCACCAGCACAGGTGTACGTGGCCGGCGCCCTAACTACTGAGCTATGGGCGCCAAGCCAACATTAAGTAATTTTTAAAAACAGTGTGATGTGATGCTATTGAGGTGATGAAGGAAAGAACAACAGGGATGCTGGCCTAGTACAGGGATGCTAAACCTTTGTCTTCCATGGTAGGGAGTCCACAGAACATAGCTGACATCAGCAGACCAAGGAATAGCTATGTGGGGTTCTAAAAGTATAGTTTGCTTTTTGTGATGACAAAACTATTTTCATATAATGTTAAGATATTATTTGCCTTCTTACTGTGTTGATGTTTACACCAATGGTGCAAAACCCACAGTAGGTAACCCTACTTGTGCTTTAGCAACAGAAATGAAGGCACTGTCGCAAAACTAACCAGTGGTCATTGCATTCACCACCACACTTGCAGTAAATAATAAACAAATAAATAAATAGAAAAATTCAGTTTCACCGAAAAATGTCCTTGATGAAGCAATAAAATTATTACTTTTACTAAATCTTAACTCTAAGTTTGTGGGTTTTTAATGCTGGGAAGCGAAATGGGGAGTAGCATAAGGCATTTCTGCTGTGTAGAAAAGAACACTCGTCTGATGGTTTGGATCGAGGGTTGAGTTAGCTGCTTACTGCATGAAACAATATTTTAATTTCAAAGAACAGATGACAGGCAAATTATGGTTATTCAGACTTAGGTATTTGGCAGACAGTTTCTCAAAAATGAAGGCAGTAAGCCTGTCACATTAAGTAAAAACCACTGACAGCATTTATTGCCAATGAAAATATTTGAGGTTTCAAGGAGAAATTAGAATTTTGGATAACTTGCATCCCCCACAGTGAATTTAGGGATTTCCAATACTTGAATATCTTTCCACTAAATTAGTGATGATATCAATAAATGTGATTTCTAATATTATATATCATCTTTTGTGATATATAATAATGTATAAATGTATAATATTGTATAAATATATATACTATATATAATATTGTAAAATATTGTATAAATGTATAATAATGTATAAATAAATGTATCACCTTTTGAAAGATCTGCATTACTCATTTTCCAGATGAACAATGTGTCATGATGTTACCCTTTTAAGTTCAAGACAGACCAATGGGTTTTAGTACAGCAGAGTACAGAATTTCACTGGGAAGAAAATAAGGTTCATAAGGTTCATTGAGATGGTTTCAGATTGCACATTTCAACTAACCTTTAAGAAACTACTGCTTGTTTTATTTTGATGTAGTATCAAATAAGAATAGCCACAATTATCTGAAAAGGCTCTTAAAATACTCTTCCTGTTTCTGACTTTGTATTTGTGTAAGGCTGATTTTTTTGTTTGTTTCAACCCAAACAACACTACAACAAATTGAATGCAGAAGCAAATGAGAAAAATCCAGTCATCTTCAATAAAGCCAGATATTAGAAATGTGCAAAAAGTATAAAAAAATGCTACTTTTCTCTCTAAATGTTTTGTTTTGCAAAATAGTTACTCTTCATGAGATTATTTATGTTAACTTGTTTATTATTGTTTAAATTATATAAATTTTAGCTCGGCACCTGTGGCTCAACGGGCTAAGGCGCCAGCCACGTACACCTGAGCTGGCAGGTTCGAATCCAGCCCGGGCCTGCCAAACAACAATGACGGCTGCAACCAAAAAAAAAAAAAAAAATGGCCGGGCCTTGTGGCGGGCGCCTGTAGTCCCAGCTACTTGGGAGGTGGAGGCAAGAGACTTGCTTGAGCCCAGAAGTTGGAGGTTGCTGTGAGCTGTGATGCCACGGCACTCTCTCCAGGGTGACAGCTTGAGGCAAAAAAATAAATAAATAAAATAAATAAATTATATAAATTTTATAAATTTAGATAGCAAATTTAATATAATAGTAAATGTAATATAAATTGTAATGGTATAAATTTAAAATGAATAATTAAATGTTTAAGACATTTCTCAGTTTTGATTTCTTTTCTTTTTTTTTTTTTTTTTTAGAGACAGAGTCTCACTTTGTTACCCTTGGTAGAGTGCTTGGGCATCATAGCTCACAGCAACCTCCAGCTCTTGGGCTTAGCCTATTCTCTTGCCTCAGCCTCCCCGCCCCCCCCCCCCGAGTAACTGGGACTACAGGAGCCCACCACAATGCCCAAATATTTTTTTGTTGCAGTTCGGCCAGGGCTGGGTTTGAACCCGCCACCCTCAGTATGTGGGGCCAGCGCCCTACTCACTGAGCCACGGGCGCCACCCTCTCAGTTTTGATTTCTAACATGATAAATAATTATAACTTATGTAAACAGAACCTCTTCTGGGCCTTAGTGATTTTTAAGACTAAATGGGTCCTGAAAAGAAAAAGTTTAAGAGCTATTGGCATGTTATTTAGAAAGCTAGAGGTTTGAGGCTCATGAGCATAATCCTAGCACTCTGGGTGGCCAAGGCGGGTGAATTGAGAGCAGGAGTTTGAGACCGGCCTGAGCCAGAGTGAGACCCCTGTCTCTAAAAAAAAAAAAAGAGAGAGAATACCAGGGAGTTGCAACAGGCACCTGTAGTCCCAGCTACTTGGGAGGCTGAGACAAGAGAATTGCTTGAGCCCAAAAGTTTGAGGTTGCTGTGAGCTAGGATGCCATGACACATCCTTTTATTGAGGATGATGACCAAGTGAGACTGTCTCCAAAAGAAAAAAAGAAAGAAAGAAAGAAAGAAAGCTAGAGGTAAATAAACAGAAAACTGCAAAAAAAAAAAAAAAAGTTAAAAGTGGTCTGTTCTTTAATATTTGACTTTTAAGACAATGTAATTCTATTAATTTGGTAAAACAAGTATAATAGCTATTTCAAAATGAATAAACAAATACCTTCCCTCATACAGACATTATAGGATTATCTCAAATCTTTTTTTTTTTTGAGACAGAATCTCATTCTGTTGCCCAGGCTACAGTGCCATGGCGTCATTACAGTTCACAGCAATCTCAAACTCTCTGGCTCAAGTCATCCTCTTGGGTTAACTTCCGGAGTAGCTGGGACTACAAGCACTCGCTGGCTGGTTTTTCTACTTTTTTAGTAGAAATGGGGTCTCACTCTTGCTCAGGCTTGTCCTGAACTCCTGAGCTCAAGCAATCCATCTGCCTTGGCCACCCAGAGTGCTAGGATTACTAGAGTGAGCCACCATACCTGGCCTATCTCAATTCTTTTTTTTTTTTTTGTAGAGACAGAGTCTCACTTTATCACCCTCGGTAGAGTGCCGTGGCGTCACACAGCTCACAGCAACCTCCAACTCCTGGGCTTAGGCGATTCTCTTGCCTCCGCCTCCCGAGTAGCTGGGACTATAGCCACAACGCCCGGCTATTTTTCTGTTTTGCAGTTCGGCCGAGGCCGGGTTTGAACCCACCACCTTCGGTATATGGGGCCGGCGCCCTACCCTATGAGCCACAGGCGCCGCTCCCCTATCTAAATTCTTGAGATAACATTTTTTGTCCTCCTTGCTCAGTGCCTGTGGCTCAATGGGCTAAGGCACCAGCCACATACACCTGAGCTGGTGGGTTTAAATCCAGCCCGGGGCGCCAAACAACAATGACGGCTGCAACCAAAAAATGGCCGGGTGCTGTGGCGGGCGCCTGTAGTCCCAGCTACTTGGGAGGCAGAGACAGGAGACTCGCTTGAGCCCAGGAATTGGAGGTTGAGCTGTGATGCCACAGCACTCTATCCAGGGTGACAGCTTGAGGCTCTGTCTCAAAAACAAACAAACAAACAAACAAACAAATGTTTATTGTCCTTAGAAAAAACAGAGTGGAGTCATCCACCAGCAAATGGATAGCAAGGAGGAGATAAGAGGAGTGATTCAACTGCCCAGACTCTGTGCCAGAAACGTTCCTGTCCTTACTCAGATGGCCAGGATGGCTTCAGCAGGTCCAAGGAACAATCAGAAACCATCACTGTGACATTAACAGCATAACTGACTTAGAAATAATGCAGGGATCAGGCTGCCTTCTGGAAAGGTTATTAAATTTACCTAGATACTTGGAAGACTTTGGAGAGTAAGGAAGAACTACATTCTCTTCACACGTCCATCCATGCTGGGAAATGCTTTCCACCTTGGGAGAATTTCGCAGAAACACCTTGACCAGTGGCGTGCTTTTATCTTTTTTTAATTTTTAATTTTTGTTTTTTTAGTCAGAGTCTTACTTTGTCACCCTCAGTAGAGTAGTTCACAGCAACCTCAAACTCTTGGGCTCAAAGCAATTTCTCTTGCCTCAGCCTCATAGTAGCTGAGACTACAAGCACCTGCCACAATGCCCAGCTATTTTTAGAGGCAGGGGGTCTCGCTCTGGCTCAGGCTGTTCTTGAACCTGTGAGCTCAGGCAATCCACCCACCTTGGCTTCCCAGAGTAAAAGGATTACAGGTGTGAGCCACCACGCTGGCCTAGTGGCATGTTTTTAGAACACCAAATCCTCATGATACTTGGGGAATGGCAGTGGGTGCCAGCAGTGATTCATGGCTCAACAGAAATGAGTCAATGACCTGGGGAAATGGGGCAAGTGCACATGATAAAAAAGGACCCAACTCTCATATTCAAGGCTAGCATGTCAGGTCTGCTAATTTGGCAGCTACCAAGCCAGGGAAGGAAGAAGGAAGACATCAAAAAACACATTTTTCAGATTTAACTGGACTATTTGGCACCATATTACCATCCTGATGTTAGGTTACTATTTCATCTAAAATATGGCTTGGATAAATATTATGACTCATTGTTCTAGCACATTAACAACTTCTAAACAGAATTTGAATGTGTTATTCTGACTCACCAGTAACAACGTTCATTAAAAGAATGATTACTCAGAGTCTTTCTTTAACCATGCCCCAGCCCTTCCACAGTACCCTATTCCACCTTCTGCTATTCTCTCCCCTAATACACTGTTCTTTTTCTTCACAGAATCTACATATAATGTATAATTATATATTTATTTGTAGGTTTATTTGTTCTAATGTCTCTGTCCCTCATGGGACAATAAAAACCATAAGGGCAGAGATTATCTCGTATGTTTACCACTGTTTATCTGCTACCTAGCACAGTACATTGGTACATTATAGCTGCTCTAGAAAGATTTGTTGTATGAATGTTAAATGAATAAACTCAGTTAGGATTTTAATGGCCTCAAGTCTTTTACATTTTTCTTTCTTTTTTTTTTTTTCTGGAGACAGAACTTTATTCCATTGCCCAGGCTAGAGTGCTGTGGCATCAGCCAGCTTATAGCAACCTCAAACTCTCAGGTTCAAGCGATCCTCCTGCCTCAGTCTCCTGAGTAGCTGGAACTACAGGTGCCTAGCACAATGTCCAGCTGATTTTTTCTATTTTTTAAGTATAGATGAGGGTCTCTTTCTTGCTCAGGTTGGTTTCAAACTCCTGAGCTCAAGGGATCTACCCACCTTGGCTTCTCAGAGTGCTAGGATTACAGGAGTGAGCCACCATACTCAGCCTTCATTTTTTCAAGGTTTGGGTGCTAGAAAAGAACTTCTCTTGAATTGTCTTTGATCTGCTTCATGTAACTATGTTTGATTGCTTAAGTGAAGAATGTGAGGTCCAAAACACAGCTGAAAGGTAGCATATTTACTTACTGACATTTCCAACTCTCTTTAAGCATCAAAGCTACTCTTCATATGGAGTGCAACTGGACAATAAGATAATAGTGGATGCTTTCTTATAGGACTAAAATTTATGTTGGATTTTGTGATATAATTCATATGCCTTATTTGACTGTCTACTGTCAAATAAGATGAGTTAATAAACTTAAGTTTTCATGGGAAGTTGGGAGTATAAGTGGGAGGATATATCTATGCTTTAAGTTTTATGAAAGTTTATTGAGTTTTTCCTGGTAGAATCTTGTTGACAACTGAAGAAAAGCATAAATAGCAATTGGCTAACACTGAGACATCAGGACTACCCCTTACTGCATAGCTTATTTTATTTTATTTTTGCATAGCCAATTTTAGATACAACAAAAGAGAAGATGAATAAATGTGTCGATGAAAACATTCGTAAAATAATTTTTTATAAAGACTAAATTAGTGGCAGCACCCATGGCTCAGTGGGTAGGGTGCCGGCCACATACACCAAGGCTGGTGGGTTTGAACCCGGCGCAGGCCTGCTAAAACAGCAATGACAACTGCAAAAAAAAAAAAAAAAAGTAGCCAGGTATTGTGGTGGGCATCTGTAGTCCCAGCTACTTGGGTAACTGAGGCAAGAGAATCGCTTAAGCCCAAGAGTTGGAGGTTGCTGTGAGCTGTGACACCACAGCAGTCTACCCAGGGTGACAGCTTGAGACTCTGTCTCAAAAAAAAAAAAAAAAAAAGACTAAATTAATTTGAAAATTGGTAACTAGTAACTTTTTACTGTCACCTTCTAGAAATATTTTTTTTTCTTTATCTTATAGTACTTACTACTAATTCATTACGTAATTCACTTATTTATTAACTTTATTATGTGTTATCTATTCCCTTTCACCTCATCTAAAATGTAATATGGAAGAAAGCTTTGCTTTATTTACTGATGAATCTCAAGTCCCTGGAATAGTTCCTGATGCATAGTGGATGCTGAAAGAATTGTTACTGAACAAAAGAACAAATGAACATATCGAACTGAATTTTCTAGATTTGTTGTTATTGCTGATTCAATGTACTTGAGCATTTCCATGTTACCTGTGTTAAAAGTTTGATGTCTTCCTTTCTTCTGTTTGCAATACTAAATCTTACTTTCGGATTTGTTCTATTAGAGCCTCTTTCATGGTATTGACTTTCCTTAGCTGTTTTAATAACCTTGCATTTATAGGGAGGCTGGCTCTGATTACGGGAGATGTCTCCCGTACTTGTTAGGGAAGGGCAGGCTGTAATTTCAGGTGAGGTGTGCACTGTGTCCCGGTAGCTCCTCGGTCTTCTTGTTATAGCTAGCTATCTGGGACACTGCCCTGCCTCCCCAGCACACATTTGCTGCTCTGGCTTCTGCGTAAAATGACTGTGTGTGCTGCTCAGCCCAAACATGAGGAGCAGGAGGCACTGACCTACACAGCTGCTCTGAATATAGTTTCCAGACTCATCACTCTGACTCCCTCCGGTCCCTCTCCCACTTATAGTATCTTTTGCCTCCAAGCCTGGAGCACACCCAGAAGAGTTCTTAGCTCCACAGCCGTCTTCTCTGGGATATGATTTGGGCTTTGGGGTTTCTTATCAATCAGGTTCCATTTACGTACAGGCAGATTTACCTTGAAACCGGTGAAGATTCAGGTTTCCTCATGTGCATAGTTCCCTTCCAAGGCCTCATGAGTACCTAAGTGTGTATTCACAATTTTGCCTTATTCATCTTAAAAAGGATCTCCCAAATCATATATACCTTACGGCCCACAAAACTTGGCTCTGTCTCCTCCATATGCTTTTGACCTTTGGGGAATTTCTAAAAATTTCACATCTATCGATGGGATTCTATAATGTTTTCCAGTTAGGTTTTGGGGTATTGGAAGGGAAGGTAGGCCCATGTGCTCAGTCTGACATTTTGATATGATCCCCTTTTCACTTTTAAATTATTTCTAATCTGCCTTCTGCACCCTTCGCTCTTTCAAAAGCGCTCTTCCTGAGGTCACTATGGCCTCCATGTTATTAAATCAAATGATATTTTTCAGTTTGCATCTAATATGATCTCTAATGAGTATTGAGAGTACTTGAATACTTATTCTTCTTGAAGTAATCTTTCTTAGGACTGCCCCCATTTGTTTCCTACCATATGGGATGTTTCTTCCTAGTCTTCTTTAGGGGATTTTCCTCATCTACCCAAATGTTAAATCTTGGGATTTCTCTCTCTCTATATTTCCTTTCTTCCTTCCTTCCTTCCTCCTTCCTTCCTTCCTTCCTTCCTTCCTTCCTTCCTTCCTTCCTTCCTTCCTTCCTTCCCCTCTCTCTCTTTCTTTCCTTTCTTTCTTTCAACAGAGTCTCACTTTGCCGACCTCAGTAGAGCACACAGCAACTTCAAACTCTTGGGCTTAAGTGATTCTCTTGCCTCAGCCTCCCAAGTAGCTGGGACTACAGGTGCCTGCCACAACACCTGGCTATATTTTTAGAGACAAGGTCTTGCTCTGGCTCAGGTTGGTCTTGAACTCCTGAGCTCAGGAAATTCACCTGCCTGGGCCTCCCAGAGTGATAGGATAACAGGCATGAGCCACTGTTCCTGGCCAAATCTTGGGATTTTTCTGCCATATGGTCTGGACAGGACAGGAGGGATACTCAAAATAATTAATAGCCGATTCAGAATGGATACCCCCTAGCCAATCAGAAAGATGCAAATCACACATAGTCTCAAGTGTTATACTAGTTATACTGATTAAATACCACACTGGAGCTTGTGACCAATGAAAGAACATACAAAAGTACAAAAGTTCTAAACAAAATATTAACAAACAAAATCCTGAAATATATAAAAATATACCAGGTTATGAACAAATTATGATTATCCCAAGAATTCAAAATTGGTTTAATATTATAAAATCAATATTCTTTACTAGGATAAAGGAAAAAGAAACATGATAATCTCTATCATGCAGAAAATGTTTCTGGCACAATTCAACATCTTCATGATTTTTAAAAATATTAATCTTTCTGGACAAAAGAACTTATAACAAAATCCTACATGATATATTGAAAAATGGAAAGCATTCCCTTCCAGATCAGAAATAAGACTAAAGCACCCAGTGTTATCACTTCCTTTCAACATTGTACTGGAAAACTCGTCTAGCTCAAAAAGCCAAGAAAATGAAATACAAAATAGATTAGAAAGGAAGAACACTCAAAAAAGTCCATTGAAAAAAGATTTCATGAATTTAGTGGCTACTAAGTGAGAAAAATTCCCCAAAGGAGAATTGTGTCATAAATGTAGCAAGCTTATAGAAATCAATTGTATTTTTATATGTAACAAATATAGAATATATATTTTTAAAAAGGTACCATTTATAATAACATAAGAGGGAACCTACCAATGAAGCCAAGCAAAGATTCGTAAGACCCAGAGAAAAGATTACAAATTTTACTGAAATATATTAAAGAATACCTAAGAAATGGAGAAATACATCATGCTCCTAAATATAAAAACTCAATATTTTGGCTCGGCACCTGTAGCTCAAGTGGCGAAGGTGCCAGCCACATACACCAGAGCTGGCGGGTTTGAATCCAGCCTTGGCCTCCCAAACAACAAAGACAACTATGACCAAAAAATAGCCAGGCGTTGTGGTGGGCACCTGTAGTCCCAGCTACTTGGGAGGCTGAGGCAAGAGAATCGCTTAAGCCCAGGAGTTGGAGGTTGCTGTGATCTGTGATGCCACGGCACTCTACCCAGAGCTTGAGACTCTGTCTCAAAAAAAGAAACAAAAAACTCAATGTTTTAAAGATGCCAAATTCTCCCTACATTGATCTACAGATTCAATATAATTCCAAAAATCTTATTAGATCTGTTAAATTTATTGTGGAATTGGACGATTCTAAAATTTGTATTGTAAAGCAAAAGAACAAGAAGAGCCAATAATCCTTAAAATGAAAAAGTTGAAAATCAAGAACTGTGAAAAATCTATTGTAATGAATCCCAGAACTAGACCCACACATTTATGGAATTTTGATTTCTGATGTAGCTGGCACTATATATCAATAGGGGAAAGATGTACTCTTCCATAAACAGGAGCTGGAATAATTGGTTATTCAATCTAAAAATAATTGAAATAGGTTCCCTGCTTTACATTATATATGAATATCAAGTTTAAGTGGGTTAAAACCTTAAATGCATATGGTAAAACTATAAAACTTTTAGAAGATAATATGTGCATATAAGATTATGACTTTGGGATTAGGAAGAATTTCTTAAACTGACACAAACTATAAAAGCCAAAATCACAAAGCAAAAATTAATCAACATTAACGTTAAGAATATCTAATTATCAAAAAACACAATAGAGAAAATGAAAAGACAAACCAAAATGGGAGAGAAAATTTTCATAATGCACAAGTCACAAGTCTAGTATCCAGACTATTTAAAAAGTTTTATAAATCAATAAGAAAAGAACAAACAACTCAATAGAAAAGTGAGTGAATGATGCAAACAAGTCCTTCATAGAAAATGAAACTTAAATGGTCAATAAACAAAGAAAAAAGTTCTCAACCTCATTGTTTCCTTTGGAAAACAATTTGGTATTATTACAAAGTTGAAGTTTACACATACTCTGCTAACAAATTCATGCCTAAACACACTCATGCACCAAGAAAAATTTGTGTACCAGGCAAGCATATTAGAACATTTATACATCAATAATATAGTATTCTAGTCATATAGTAAAATACTATATAGTGAAGAAAACAAGTGAATTAAAGTTATATATAACATGGATATACATTTTAGGGAAAAACGATTCAAGTAATGGAAGAAAACAGACATTATGATTCCCTTACATAAAAATTTTAAAACATGGGGCGGCACCTGTGGCTCAAAGGAGTAGAGCGCTGGCTACATATGCCAGAGGTGGTGGGTTCAAACCCAGCCCTGGCCAAAAATTGCCAAAAAAACAAAAACAAAAACAAAAAAAAAACCCAAAATTTTAAAACATGTAAAAGTTACTACTATTATTTTTTATAAAGTTTTCATTCTGAAAACTTTGAAATACATACAAAGCAGAGAGACTAGAACGATGAATCTCTATGCATGCATGGGTTAGCTTCAACAGATTATCAATAAATTGTCAGTAGTTTATTAAAACTCAGAGGGCTGAGTCTTGTCTTTACAGATCCTGATTCAGTGGGTCATGGCCTGTGAATTTGCCTCACCACCAAGGTCGCAGGTGATGCTGACGTTGCTGGTCTGGGGACCCACTTTGAGTAACTTGTTCTAGGAGGACCTCAGAGTCTGGCCTCTACTTCCTCTCTAGACTCATCCGAAACAATTCCTCCTCACTTTTTATATTCTGGCAACATCATTTCTTCAATTCCTTAAACTCAACAGTTACCTTCCTGACTGAAGGACTTGAGGTTTTCTATGACCTCAACCTGAAACACTTTTCTTCACAGCCTGCTTTGCTGGGCCAATTCCTAGCCATCCTTTGTGTCTTATCTCTAACATCTCTTTTCAGAAAAACCTTACCAACCTACTTACAAGGTTTGGTCCCCGTGCTATATGCCCTACTTTATAACATTTATCATAATTGTAATCATATAGTCAGTTGTGGAATTTTAATTTATTATCTGTATCCCTTCCTAGACTTTAAGCTCTATGAAATCAGGGAATGTATCTGTCTTGTTCACAGCTTTAACCTTAGTGCCTACAATAGTACATGACACTTAAATAGGCACTTAACATTTCTTGGATGAATGAATGAATGAAGTTTTCCAGATTTTTCCAAAAAGTAGAAAGAAAAAGCCTATACATAATATAATATTAAAATTCCTCCTATCATTTAAGATATCCTTTTTCTTTATAACTTTTATTTCCTTTTTTTATTTTCTTGACACAGTACTTGTAGACAAATGTTCAGAAGTAGATATAAAAAAACTTAGTCATAGCAGGTGTCAACATCTATAAAAGGTAAATTTGTGTTGCCTTCAAAGATTGTATACAAGCAAACATAGCATGACCCAGCTATACGCTCCCGGGAAAATAATTTGGAGTCAGGATACAAAAAAGGATCATAGTCATTTGCTGTGAAGTCCCATAGACTCTTTCATCTGTGGGAAACACATCACTATATTCTGTTTTCTAAGACAACTCTTCCAGTGAAGCTGTGTTCAAGATTAACAAGCGTTTAAGATGTTAGTTTCACTGATACAGGATCCTACCTCTACTTATAAAACAATTTCTACCCAGTTAACTTGGAAATCAACAATATAAGCAAAAATGATTTTTCAACTTGCCAAAGTAGGGTTACAAGAACATGGATAAAATAACGTTTACATGCAGGAGCACAGAGATAACAAAGTTAGGCTTCAGTTGTCCAGTATACTTACTACTAAAATAGCAAGAAGGATCCTGTCCTTATTGACTATGGCCTTCCTACTTAGCAAACTGAAATGTCTCATTACTTTATTATTTTAATGCATTTTCTAAATGGATCCTCTGGATCAAAATCTGTGCTCCAGTGTCCTGTGGAGATGCTTCAGGAGTTTCAGTGGAGCAAGCAGTTGGGCTGCAGGCATTTCTACCTCGTCCCTCTTCAAACCAAATAGCACCAACTTTATCGTTAAAAGAAATATCTTCCTCTGTGCATGTGCCTGTGTGTAACATGTGTTGGGGTAATACGTAATTTTTTTAGGGGGAGAGAGATGGGCAGAGTTACTGCTAAAAGAAGGAAAACATTACTGCACTCTAGCCCTGGATGGAACCAACAACTAGAAATTGGTTCCAAGAGTTACTTGTGTTTACAATCCCTTTATAATTACAGAGATACTGTGTCAGACTGCATCTGAGTTACTCCTTGGAAAGTTGCTATCTCCACTATCCTCTCATTTCACCTGCAGTGCCGCAGATCCAACTTCCTGTTGGATTTGGTCCCCCCTCCACAGATCAGCTACCTCTTCTACTTTCTGAGTCCTTGCCAGTGACCCCCATCTTTCTTTTTTAGGTACCCAGCTCCATAAACTTGTGGACTAAATTTTTTTTACTCATCCTTCCTGTCATCAAGTTCCTCTTAATTTCTTTTCTTCTAAATATCTTTTCTCTTCATTGCCACTGCACTCACCTGAGCCTGACCAGAGCCATCAGTTGCTGCGATGCCTTCCACAGCATCCGAAGCAGCCTTGTGGCTCTGTTCTTTCCTGATTTAACTTATTCATCCAGACTAATCCTCCTTAAATGCTCCTTTTTGTCTTGTTACTTCCCTATACACAGTCTTAAATGGATTCATGCTTGTTTTGAAACCAAGTCTGTACTATTCTGTGTTGCTTTCAATGTTCTTCAAAATCATCTGGCTCTACTCACCTTTCCAGTTAGGTCAGACTCCTTCCTGCCATATAAAAACATTATTACAATTCTAGTATCTGTGCCCTTATATAAGCATATAGAGTTGACCCGGCCTGAAAGGACCCATCCCTTCTGCCTACCTCTTTCAACCTTATCTTTAAGTTTTCCTTACCTGATATTCATGTTCTTGGCACAACCAAGTACTTGTGGGGTTCCCTGAAAACACTTGCCTCTGGGTCTTTGCATGTGCTTTCCCCTTAGTCCCCACCACTTCCTGTTAACCATTCCTGCACTCCAGGCAAAGTAATTCACATCTTCCTTTGTGGCACCTCTGCATCCTGCGCCCTTTTTTTTTTTTTTTAGAGACAGAGTCTTACTTTGTCACCCCCTCAGTAGAGTGCCGTGGCGTCATAACTCACAGCAACCTCCAGCTCGTGGGCTTAGGCAATTCTCTTGCCTCAGCCTCCCAAGTAGCTGGGACTACAGGCACCTGCCACAAAGCCCGGCTATTTTTTGTTGTTGTTGTTGCAGTTTGGCCGGGGCTGGGTTTGAACGTGCCACCCTGGGTATATGGGGCCCACACCCTACTCACTGAGCCACAGGCGCCTCCCACACCACTGCATCTTAAACATACTTCTATTATAGCCCTTAATGATGCAATATTGCTATGTTTTGATTACATATCTGTCTGAGCTACCCTCTTAGACTAGTTTAGAGTTGGTTTCAAAACTAGGTCCCTGACCTCCAATAACGCACAATTGTTTTGTACTCGCAGTGAATCACTTTGGTAACTCAGTGGCTATTTGTAGGATGAATAAATGAGGAAATCTCTACCTAAACCCTTTTTACTCTTCAAATTCAATTACAATCTCCCTACTTCTCCGAAGGCTTTTTTGATTTTTCTAGTCCTCTCTTTTGTCTTTGAAACCTGATAGTACTTATAGTTTGTACTATAAAAATTAGGGTGATTTCTTTAATTGAATGGGAAGCTTCTTGAAGGCAGGGACACATATTTATATTGTGTCTGCCACTCCATGGACTACAGTGTTGAGCACACAGTAAAAGCTAAATAAACATTTGCTTTCTAATTAGTTATATAAATTCTGGGCTTAGGAAAATAATAACAGCCAATAATCTACCTGAAAAATTCTAATTTTTTTCCTAATATGGTTGCAGTCATGAAATTAAATACTAATTCATTCTGAAAATATTTAGTGAATACCTACAAATTTCCTGGCATCAAACCAGCGGTTGGGATACAGGCATGAACTCTGGTCAGTAAAGAAATTCTTCCCAGGTAAAATCAGTATTGTTATATGGAAGCTATATGAGTTTAATTTACTTTTAAATTTGTAGATTTGTAAATTTTTAGTTGGTCAATTAAGAAGTTTTTTTTTTTTTTTTTTTTGAGACAGAGCCTCAAGCTGTCACCCTGGATGGAGTGCTGTGGCATCACAGCTCACAGCAACCTCCAATTCCTAGGCTCAAGCGAGTTTCTTGCCTCTGCCTCCCAAGTAGCTGGGACTACAGGCACCCGCCACAACGCCCAGCATTTTTTTGGTTGCAGCCGTCATTGTTGTTTGGTGGGCCCGGGCTGGATTCGAACCCGCCAGCTCAGGTGTACATGGATAGCACCTTAGCCCTTTGAGTGACAGGCGCCGAGCCCAATTAAGAAGTTTTTGAATGGCCCCAGATGTTTTGCTTTTGAGGGAATGGGTACTTTATAGTTCTTCCTAATTGAGCTTTCTCAGGGGTGCCCTTGAATTTGTTCTAGTATCTGAGATTGTCACAGTTAGGAAATGGGGAGGATGAGTGCTGAGTGATCTGGTCTAATTTTTTTTTTGCAGGCAGGGGAGCCAATCTATGTCTAGAAACTAGTGGATTGGACAAGACTGATGTAAGTTGTATGTACACCACAACATCAGTGCTCACCAGCTTTCTCCTCCTGACCTGATGCCACGGAGGGGTATCTTTCATGGTGCGGTAATGACATTTCACCAGCGAATCCCTTTGGTAATCCCAGACAGTGTCACAGGTATGTTTAGAGCAGAAAGGCAGACACTGCTCTGTGTTCTTCACTTTCAACTCTTTGCCAACTGTCTCATTGTTTCACTGTCCCGATTTAAATCTAAGTTGAGTTTCTCGTTTTTCTGTTTCTTTATTCATTAGTTCACTCAACATTTCTAAGTGGCTACTATGGGCCAAAAGCTGTGCTTGGTGCTCAAGATACAAAGGCAAAAACAACAGAATCCTTGCCCTCGAGGAAATTAGTTGGATTACCTGATTGTAAAATGCATATGCCATTGTAGAAATAATATTTGATATTGCCTTTTGGAAAAGCAAAATTCAATATATAAATATGTCTTTGGGTCTGAATCTCTTGTATATATAAATAAAAATATTACTATTAATAGTATTATCCTATAATATGAATGTTATGTATGAAAAATATGAGGTCCTATTTACAAGCAGAGAATAAACATTAAATAGTAATGAAGTCATATTCTAGTAGTAATTAGGAAGTAGGGACACAAAGTAGTAACTCTTACAGGACTTTAAGTACCAGTAATTCTCTACAAAAGTAATACGCTTCGACCACATTATTCACATAGTATTCTATTACAATATTAGAGGAAGCAAATGTTTCCCTGGATGCTATGGCTGGTTGCAGGTTTTGTAAGACCTGAAGCTCATAAATGTGAAAGAGTGCCTTAAAAAAATATAATTAGAAGACAAAATTAGGGATTGCCCATGCAAGTGAGGAGCCCTGAAGCATATACGTGATAGGCCTCATAGAAAAGCTGACTATGGAAGACACTTATCGAGGAATATCCTCTCCATTCATCAGTCATGGTGTTTATGAAGCTCATATCAAAAGTTTTTAGAGACATTGTCTTACTCTCTCACCTCAGCTGGAGTTCAGCGGCACAGTCATGATTCACTGCAGCTTCAGTGAACACCTTTGGGTTCAGGTGATCTTCCCACCTCAGCCTCCTAAGTAGCTGGGACTGCAGGTCCACACCACCATGTCCTGCTAGTATTTGTACTTTTTGTAAAAGACAGGTCTTGCTATGTTGCCCAGGCTGGTCCTAAACTTCTGGCCTCCAGAGATCCTCCCATCTCAGCCTACCAAAGTGCTGGGATTATAGACATGAAGCCAGAATGCTCGGCTGAAAATTTATAATAAATTAATACTTGCGAACCGAGTCTTTTTTTTTTTTTTTTTGAGATGGAGTCTGTTGCCCTAGGTAGACTGCCATAGCGTCAGATCACAGCAACCACAAACTCTTGGGCTCAGATAATCTTCTTGCCTCAGCCTTCCAAGTAGCTAGGACTATAGTATAGGTGCCCACCTCAATATCCAGCAAGAGAGTCACTTGAGCCCAAGAGTTTGAGGTTGCTGTGAGCTATGATGACACCACGGCACTCTATTGAGGGTGACAAAGTGAGACTCTTTCTCAAAAAAAAAAAAAATAATAATAATAATACTTAGGAGGATCATGGTGGATGGAAAGCAATTACCAAACATTACTAATGGGACATTTTTACCTTACTTGAGGTGGTGGAATTCCTACCACTATGCAATCCAACTGTACTCGGGTTCCTTCTGGAACTTCTCGGCTCCGTAACTTTTGAGTGAACCGGGGAGGTTGGCCCAGAGGTTCTTCATAGTACAAAGATGAGGGTGAAGACCCGGGGGTGGTGTCTCCACCAGCTGCCTCATTGGCAGCCTGCTCAGCTTCATGCCTCTTGGCTGCCTGCTGTTCAAGGGCATGATTCACTTCATTATCCCTTGTATCCGTAGGGATAGGGATGGGAACAGAAGCTCTTTCTCGTCTTTCTGACAGATCTGACAAACTGGAGCTGTTTTCCTGCACAACTTTGTTTTGAGATTCCAGTTTACTCTTGTGGTTTTTGCAGGCCCGAGGTCTAATCCTTTTGGAGCTATGGGCTTTGAAAAGGGAGGATAGTTCTTCAATGAAGTCAGCAGCCTTATTTAAGAACACTTTTTTGGACTGGGTTTCAGAACAATACTGGGGCCTTTTTGCCTCCTGAGGCTTCTCTTTAGAACTGGTAGGACTTTGAGCGTTATCCTGGCAGGAGTTAGGCTCAAAACTTGATTTAGGTGAGTGTTTCACCTGATCAGAAGAAAGCCATTTTCTAGCTTGCGCTTCATCTGCTTTCTCCAAAGGGTCATGGTTGATGGCCAGTCTTGCCAGATTGACACTTTCATCTAATTCTTCTTGGCTCAGAAAGGCTGAAAGATCTGGAAGGTCATCTTGGCCTCCTCCTTCTTCAGCAGTCCCAGAAGGACTACCAAAATGGAAAGGGCTGGAGGAAGGTTCTGCTCGACTCCTCTCATTGTTTCCCCGATGTCTGGTTTCAGCTAAATAGCTCTCTCTTAGAAGCTGAGATATGGACGTGGAAGCTTCTATGCTGTCGTCTTGCATGCTGTCACAAAATAATAAAAATTACAAAAAGTTTACATCGTTTTCCAATAGTCTATGTCTACTACAATTGGTGAATTCTTAAGAACTTAAAACTCACAATTAAAAATTGCCTAGTTTTAATACTTTGACAATATTTACTTTAAAGATCTAAGGATTACTCTCCAATTATAAAATAAATAGAATGATGTTTCTCTGAAATTGAAAATAAAAACCTGAGTGATTAGCACTTTATTAAATTATTTAAATTAAAGTTTAATTGTGAAAGCAATGACATAGCTAGGGTAATATTCAATATACTTTCTGAGCTTAAGTTGATATCTGTAAAGGCCTATTAGTTATAAAGTGCTTTCATACACAAATAGAGATTTGCTCTCTACCCTTTACTCTTTACCTAGATTGTAATAGCATTACAGGAATTAAAACGTATTCATAACACAATCTCATCTAGTTACTGGCAATATAGACTTGCTCTACTTTATAGAAAAGATTTTGGTTTTGTTTTTTTTTTGACAAATTTGTTTGAGATAAGCTGTTTAAATTCAATGTTGTTATTAGGCTCAATGTGCTCTTGAAAACTATGATGATTTAATGTCTTCATATAAAGCTACAAAGATATGAATTAGAGCCTAGATTTTTAAAAAATTTCTTAAATTATAAGGGTGTATATGGGGGAAAAAAGAGTGTATATGGGAGATAGAGGAATTTGGTGCATGGAAGGAGACTTTTCACTGTGTATCCTTCCTAAATTTTGAGTTTTAATTATATGAATATATTACCTATTCAATATTTATTATTATTATTTTTTAGAGACAGGATCTCACTCTGTTGCCTAGGCTAGAGTGCAGTGGTGCCATCATGGTTCATTACATTCTCTTTTTTTTTTTATTTATTTATTTTTTATTTTTTATTTTTTGAGACAGAGCCTCAAGCTGTCACCCTGGATAGAGTGCCATGGCATCGCAGCTCACAGCAACCTCCAATTCCTGGGCTCAGGCGAGTCTCCTGCCTCTGCCTCCCAAGTAGCTGGGTCCACAGGCGCCCGCCACAATGCCCGGCCATTTTTTGGTTGCAGCCGTCATTGTTGTTTGGCAGGCCTGGCCTGGATTTGAACCCGCCAGCTCGTGTGTACATGGCTGGTGCCTTAGCCCATTGAGCCACAGGCGCCGAGCCGGTTCACTACATTCTCAATGGAACTACTGGCCTCAAAAGATCCTCTTGCCTTAGCCTCCCAAGTAGCTAGGACTACAGGTTTGCCCCCACATCTGGCTAATTTTTTAAACTTTTTGCAGTTATACATTCTCACTATATTGGCCAGAATGGTCTTGAACTCTTGGCTGCGTTTGAGCCTTCACCCTTGGCCTCCCAAAGTGCTGAGATTATAGGTTGAGTCACCACTCCTGGCTATAATACTTACTCAAAATAACAAATATTTTTAAAGTCTTCAGAAAATGGTATAATTATACAAACCAATTTTATATTATTAATATTATAAGCCTTTATTCATTCAAACATTTACTAGAGGGATGGCAAACTTGTGACTCATAGGCTTGTTACTCCTCTGTCTCTCATCCTTAAAAGATGCAGCTCACTGATTACAGCACTCTTCCACTGACCTTGACTTTCCTAACACTCCACTCCTTTGGTCACCACCAATTAGTCAGAGATGGTAGTGGAGCAGAAAACTATGTCATTCTTGGCTACTATGTGCTGGGCCTTGTGCTGGGAAGGTGGAGAAGAAAGTAATCTCCTAAATCTTTCCTGGCTTTAAGATTCTATGAAAGCCGGGTGTGGTGGCTCATGCCTATAATCCTAGCACTCTGGGAGGCCAAGGTGGATGGATTGCTTGAGCTCAGGAGTTCGAGACCAGCCTGAACAAGAGCAAGACCTCATCTCTAAAAAAATAGCTGGGCGTTGTAGCAGGTGCTTATAGTCCCAGCTACTTGGGAGGCTGAGGCAAGAGGATCTCTTGAGCCCAAGACTTTGACATTGCTGTGAGCTGTAATGCCATGGCACTCTATCAAGGGTGAGAAAGTGAGACTCTATCTCATTCTATGACAGAACTTAGTTCATTCATCTCCTTTTGTGTGTACGTTAGCCTCACTTAGAGCACACATAAGGCTTCCTAGGAACTGCTCCCAAACTTTTAGAATGCTATTAGAAACTAACCTTTAAATTGCCAAAGAAGGCAGTCACCTTGAGAGGGCAATTAGAAATGGCTGAAAGAATCACCTAATATTTTTTCCACCTACTTGCCACAGCCTGACATTGTACCTACTAAGGCCAATTATTTGTGTAAAATCTATGGTGTTTTTAAAAAAACTAAATTTAAAATGCAAAGGTATTGGATGAGGACAAAGAATATCTACAACAATATTCATTATAGTATGCATGGTAATGTTAAAAAATTGGCACCATGTCCAATAATAAGATATTACTTAATTAAATTACGATATACTCACTTGGATGAGCTATATGTCTATTTAAAATTTCATAGAACAGGGAGGCACCTGTGGCTCAGTGGGTAGGGCACTGGCCCCACATACTGAGGGTAGCAGGTTTGAATGCAGCCCCAGCCAAACTGCAAGAAAAAAAAATAGCCAGGCATTGTGGTGGGCGCCTGTAGTCCCAGCTACTTGGGAGGCTGAGGCAAGAGAATTGCCTAAACCTAGGAGTCAGAGGTTGCTGTGAGCTGTGACGCCACAGTACTCTACTGAGGGTGATAAAGTGAGACTCTGTCTCTAAAAAAAAAAAATTTCATAGAACAGTGAATAATATACAAAACAGTATATGGAAGTGTAATTGATATCCCAGTTGAAAGTTTTTCTCATTTGTGCATCAACCATGTAGAACAACAGTTAAAGCAGCGGTTCTCTACTTATGGGTCGCCACCCACAGAAACTATATTAAAGGGCAGCGGCATTAGGAAGGTTGAGAACCAATGAGTTAAAGGAATAAGGAGCAAAATGCTATTTGAAAATGTGATTAATGTGTTGACTGAAAATCCTCTTTTGTTAATCAACTTTTCTTTAGTTTAAGTTTTTTTTTTAGAGACAGTCTCATTTTGTCATCCTCGGTAGAGTGCTATGGCACCATAGCTCACAGCAACCTCTAGCTCTTAGGCTTAGGCGATTCTCTTGCCTCTTTTGTTGCAGTTTGGTGGGAGCCGGGTTTGAATCCGCCACCCTTCGTATATGAGGCCAGTGCCCTACCCACTGAGCAACAGGCGCCACCTTAAGTTTTAATATATATTTAGAAGAAGATGAAATTAAGTGCCTTATGAATCAGAATGGTCTTCTGTCTACTAGTTGGAGTGTTTGAATGTGACTTTGTCTTCAACTCTTTAAGATGCCTTTTGTCATGAGCATTGGCCTTGGAACCAGACAGATGTGATTTCAAATTCTGGCTTCATCTCTTAGCAGTCATATTGCTTTGAGAAATTTATTTAACTTCTCCAAGCTTTAGTTTCCTCATCTGTTATATCCATATCCAACTTGGATAAAACAGTATTTGTTTTCCAGGGGAGTGAGGATTATTACTAATATTATAAAGGCAAAGACCTTAAAACAAGGCCTGCTTCTATCATGGGTACTCAACTGACATTAGTAAAAACAAAAAAAAAAATATTTTGGTGAAGGTGATGTTAATGTTGAACTTCCAAATAGTTTATTTATGGTGGAAATGGAAAACAAAATTCTCATTTAGGTAATCATTGCTCTCTGCATTTAGTTTTTTGTTTTTAAAGAATAGCCAATTGAAGTGTTAATGCATTCTTGTTCTTATATGGTCATGAGAAATTACTATGATAACAAAACTTTCAGGTATTCAAAATAAAGGCTTTCTTATTTATTTATTTATTTATTTACTTATTTATTTATTTTTGAGACAGTTTTACTTGGTCATCCTCGGTAGAGGGCTGTTGTGTCTTAGCTCACAGCAACCTCAAACTCTTGGGTTCAAGCAATCCTCTTGCCTCAGCCTCCTGAGTAGCTGGGACTACAGGCATCTGCCACAATGCCTGGCTATTTTTTAGAGATGGAGTCTCACTCTTGCTCAGTCTGGTCTTGAACTTGTGAGCTCAAGCAATCCACCTGCCTCAGCCTTCCAAGTGCTGATCTTACAGGCATGAGCCATCACAACCAGCCTAAAATAAAGGCTTTCTTTAATGTCAATGTAGTATTTGTGATCTAATCTCTGGTGTTAGAACTGGTTCAAATCCCAGTTCTTCTTTTATTTTTATTTTTAGAGAGGGTGTCTTGTTCTTGCTCAGGCTGGTCTCAAACTCCTGAGGTCACAAAATCCACACACCTCCCAGAGTGCTAGGATTACAGGTGTGAGCCACTGCGTCAAACTTCAAATCTGACACTTGTAAACTTCCTAGTATACACTTGAGAAAGTTTAACTTTGACAAGGCTCAGTTTACTCATCTAAAGACAAGGATAATAGCAGTAGCCATCTCATAGGTTGAAGTGATGATTAAATGTGCTTGGCATTCAGTAAACATTCAATAAATGGTAGTTACTATTACCATTATAATGGTAACATATAATAATAGTATTATTATTATACTTCCATATACTGTTTTGACATATATGTAATATATAATTACACTTCCATATACTGTTTTGTATATACTATTATTATACCATATAATAGTAACATATAATAAATGTTATTATATGTCAACCTTGGCCACATACACTCTCCAGTTTATGCTGATACCTTTGGGTGTATTTTCCGGCTCATATTAACTCAGCACTACTCTTCTTTAGGCTTTAAGAAGTCCCTGTTATTGAGAATCTCATATGAAATAAACTCATTTTTTAGTTATAATCTGAATATTTTAGCTGAGGCATTGACCAGAGAGTTGACAAGAATTGTCAAGAATTGATAAGCTAAGAAAAGGAAGTAGAACTAGTGAAGTGACTTAATCCAAGGAAAAGCTTTGAAGAGAAACTGAACTGTCAATCTGAAATTAACTCAGCACATCTATATTCTATTGAAATACAGTCCCATGAATGAACTGTACTGACTTTGGATCTTTGTACATATTCCCTTTGCTTGGGCCACTCCCCGTTCCCACCTCTCTTCACTATCTTAGTCTTACATGACCTTCAATTCCTAGCAGAGACATAACTGCCCTGGAATTTCTTCTCTTCCCTGGGTTGAGAACCTCTCTAGGGAACTCCCAAAGCTCATTGTCCTTAACACAGACCCCAGACACAGCACTTATCAGGATATGTCAGATTTTTCTCTTTACTTTTCTGTGTCTTTCACTTTGTTTTGAAGACCATCATCTCTGCATACATAGGACATAGAAGGTGGTCAATAAATATCTGTGAATCCTTTGATTAGAATGTTCTGCTAAATCTATTGCTCTTTATCTTTTTTTTTGGTTGTTTATCTTTTATGTTAAATTGCAGGGTAAAGCAAAGACAGAGGAAGATAAAGAAAACTTAGATACAAAGGAAAAAAGATAAACTGGTGAAGGCATCCTTGACTTAAAGGTGATTTTCAAATGAAAATTTATTTATGGTAAATAAAATGACTGAAATTAAAGCATTAAAGCATTACTTTAATACCAAAAAATTTAAAAAGCATCTGATCATAATCAGAAAAGCTGGTTTGAATTCCAGCTCCAACAATAAATTACTTTGTAGTCTTAAGAAAGTCACTTAATACATCCAAATCTCAATTATCTTCAACTATCAAAGAGAATAATAATTATATCTCTGAGGGTTCCAAAATGAAAATGCATATATAAATTGTCAAACTGATAAATATTAGCTAAAACAGAAAATGTGAAGACATATTTTTTCTTTTCTTTTTTTATTGAGACAGAGCCTCAAGCTGTCACCCTGGATAGAGTGCTGTGGCATTACAGCTCACAGCAACCTCCAATTCCTGGGCTTAAGCGAGTCTCCTGCCTCCGCCTCCCAAGTAGCTGGGACTATAGGCGCCCGCCACAACGCCCGGCCATTTTTTGGTTGCCGCCATCATTGTTGTTTGGCGGGCCCAGGCTGGATTGGAACCCGCCAGCTCAGGTGTACATGGCTGGTGCCTTAGCCCGTTGAGCCACAGGCGCTGAGCC
Source organism: Perodicticus potto (assembly GCA_963574655.1). Classification (NCBI taxonomy): domain Eukaryota; kingdom Metazoa; phylum Chordata; class Mammalia; order Primates; family Lorisidae; genus Perodicticus; species Perodicticus potto. The sequence goes on along the minus strand of CAUYRH010163774.1, from coordinate 17,460 downwards.
AAGACATATTTTTTCAAGTATTAATTTAAAAAATTTCTCTTTTAAGCTTTACTTTTAAAACTGTTATGAAATTTATACTTTACAAAAGCCCAAGGGCAATTATAGATAAATTAGGTTTCATTCATTCATAAAATAAATATTTACCAAGCATCTACTATGGGGCAGTCACCATTTTAGGCACTGTAGATTCAGTGGTGAACAAAAGATAAAAGTTTCTGTTCTCATACAGCTGATATTCTAGTGGGGGTAAATATCAATGTTAAGAAGAAAAATAAAGGTTCAGTACCCGTAGCTCAGTAGTTAGGGTGCTGGTCAAATACACTGGGGCTGGTGGGTTCAAACACAGCCTGGGCTTGCGAAACAACAATGACAACAACAACAAAAATAGCCGGGCACTGTGGTGGGCTCCAGCTACTGGGGAGGCTAAGGCAAGAGAATCGCTTAAACCCAAGAGTTTGAGGTTTCTGCGAGTTGTACCCCCACAGCATTCTACCGAGGGTGACATAGTGAGATTCTGTCTCAAAAAAAAAAAAAGTGTCAAGGCTTGAAGACGCGACTGTTTGGTGTGAAGATCTGAGTGTTTGGTGCATTTGAGTCAAGCCCACTGAACCAGGAAGAGAATGAAAAAGAAGAGTGGAAGAAAATGAGGTCAGAAAGGTACAAGATTGGATCATATAAGGCCTCGCTGACCATGGAAAGGACTTCAAATCTCATTAAGCATGTGAGTGGAAAACCGTTTTAAAGTTTTGAGAAGCAGGTGACATGGTTTTGAAAAAGTTCCATCATGGGTGCTCTGCAAGGGATTAAATGAAGGGGGAGAGAATAGAAGCAAGCAGATCAGTTAGGAAGCTATCGCAGTAGGCTATGTGCAAGATGATGGTGGCTTGGGCCAATACGTGGCAGCAGGGGGAGGTGGTAAGAAATGGTCAGATTTGAGATATCCTCAAAAGTAGAGCCAAATATGATTTGTTGATAGATTGAAGGGGGATCTGAGAGAAAATCAGGTGTGACTCCAGTATTTATGTCTGAGCAATTGGTTGATTGGTGGCATCATTTGACCAAATGAGATTGAGTAGCAGGTTTCAGAAAAGGAAATCATGAATTCTCTTAGACATTTCATTCGGGGTGGTCAGAATGGCATTTGGCTTTGTTCCCTCTTTTCTATTTCTTACATAATTGAAACTTAGATTTTATGCCACTTTCAAAATAAGAATAAGTAATTGCCCTTGCAGACAGATCATGTCATTGGTGAAATGGTACCAGGTTGGAAAGGAAACAATGCTGCATCAATCATCAGGACAGACTTAAGTAAATCATATAAATTAATTTGGTCTCATTGTTTATTGAACTTCCTTTACTTTACTGAATATCTCTATTTTTTTTCTAGGACTTTTTCCTGAAGAGAATGTTTGTTGTAAGAACTTGTGAAAATATTAAGTTTGGTTCATAAAAACAAAACTTGATGCTGATACCTTTGGGCGTATTTTTGAACTCAGGTTAACTTGGTGTTACTCTTTTGTAGGCTTTAAGAAGAGCCTGTTGTTGGGAATTCCAGATGGAATAAACTCATTTTTTAGTTATAATATGAATGTTTAAGCTGAGACATTGACCAAAGGATTGAGAAAACCTGATATTAAGAAACTTGAATTCAAACATAAATGCTAAAAAGTAAAATAAAATAAATACATAAATACTGAGGTTGTCTAGCTGTGAAGTATCATTAGATATTTAAATAAGAAAAAAAATTCTGGGAAGGAGGAAACCAAGATCCTGGTCAAAGGGAAGAAAATGTCAGTCAGGAATAATAAGTTCTGGAGATTTATTGTATAGCATGGTGACTATAATAATAGTGTAGTATTTTTCTGAAAATGTTCTGACAATGGATCTTAAATGTTTTCAACACACAAAAACTTTGCTTGAGCTCAGGAATTGAGCTCGAAATCAGCCTGACCCAATCTCTAAAAAATAGCTGGGTTTTGGGGTGGGAGTCTGCAGTCCCAGCTACTCAGGAGGCTGAGACAAGAGGATCACTTGAGTTTGAAGATGCTGTGAGCTATGAGGTTACAGCACTCTACCCAGAGCTACAGAGTAAGACTCTGTCTCAAAACACAAAAAGAAGTTTCTCCACAAAAGCAATAAATATGTGAGGTGATGGATATGTAAATAACTTGATTTAATCATCTCACAATGTAACAAAACATTCCATCAGACACCATAAATATATAAATTTTTTAAAATCAATTAAACCTTAATAAAGCTGAAAAAAAGAAACATCTTTTCTATATATGCTTTTAAACACTACTCTGCATTCACTATGGTGTGGGGAACACATCCATAAAAAAAAGAAAATCTTCCATGAAACTCAAATCTGGTTTTTAGGACAACACAAAAATAGTCTAATAGTTAATAATTATTTGTAAAAAGTTTGGAACAGGAAAAGACAATCATGTTTAAGGAATGCACCTAAAACTTAGGACAAGTATAACTACCTGCTTACTTCATAGGTTTGTTTGTGAACGCACTTTAAAAATATAGAATGATGTGGGTATTTAACGTAATCCCTTTGTGCTGAAGTCTCTACATTTGTTCTTTTGGAGAAACTGAATCCCAGTACATAGGTACCAGTCCTGGAGAGTTGTTTACAGATCATCTTTTTAAGTTTGGCCTCACGTGGAATGTACTTTGTACACCATTACGATATCCATCCTCTCACTATTACAGTGATCATTCCCATCCTAGTCTACTTTTTAGTCTGTTTTTGGTCTGAATGGCATTAATAATTGAATAAATTAGTGTATAATGCATAACCAGAGTAATAACTTGAATATGGACATGACATTTCAGTAATAATATGGAAATAATATAAGACTCATTCTCTCAAAGATGTTTTAGTTTGAAAGAAGAAAAAACAGTAGACAAAGATAAATACAGACACATGTATATAAGAGAATGTTGAAATAAAAAGGCAGAGCAAAGATGATGCATAGGAGAATCAGTGGGAGTTAGTTTAACTAGTATTTTTCTTAAGGCCAGGGGTTAAGGAATGAAAAGATTTTTTAGAAAATAGGCTAAAGCTAAGTAGGCCATTCTCCTGTTATTGCTTTTTATTTATTTTATTTTTTGAGGCAGAGCCTCAAGCTGTCACCCTGAGTAGAGTGCTGTGGCATCACAGCTCACAGCAACCTCCAACTCCTGGGCTTAAGTGACTCTCTTGCCTCAGTCTCCCAAGTTACTGGGACTACAGGTGCCCACCACAACACCCGGCTATTTTTTGGTTGTAGTTGTCATTATTATTTGGCAGACCCAGGCTGGATTCAAACCTGCTAGCTCTGATATATATGACTGGTACCGTAGCTGCTTGAGCTACAGGTACTGAGCCTATTATGTTTTTTAAATATATTTTTTCTTAGTCATTCTCAATAGAAAAGTATATTATTGTTTTACTAGAAGGTAGGGAAAAAAGTAAAGATATCTTCTGAGTGGAAGAAGAAGAGATTAGTTACTATGAAACATATTAGGTACATTTTTGTATACAGAAGGGACTAAACATGTAGGGAGGCATTAGTATGCAGGGGTTCTTAACCTTCCTAATGCTGCAATGTATTTTCATTGTTAAAAAGGGGTCGCAACCCACAGGTTCTGAAGCCAGAGCCCAAACTTACTATTTAATTTGAAAGATAGCAAAGAAATTGTGCAAAAAGTAAATCCTAAAGGGTAATATAGAAGGCAAGCAAGAAAATTTCACGATCCTAGAATCAAAAAGGGGTTTGGTGGTAGTCACAAAAGTGGCAGGCAAGGGCAGGTTTTACATCATTCTCAAGATCTCACCATTCACAATAAATTGAACTGATAAACTGTTAAGTAGGAAATCTCAAACGACAAACATTTTCAATCCCCATCAACTCAAAGATATCTTATTTTTTATAAGAAAAAAAATGTATCTCCTTCATCAGTCTCTCACTATTTGTGCTAGTTGTTTTTAGGCGAAAGATTTATATGATTTTTTTTTTTTTTTGCAGTTTTTGGCCAGGGCTGGGTTTGAACCCTCCACCTCTGGCATATGGGGCCAGCGCCCTACTCCTTTGAGCCACAGGTGCCACCCAATATATACGATCTTAAGAGAAATCAGAATATGCTAATTTTTTAGATGATTAAAGATTTGAAAAGATAACTTCCTTAATTAAATTGATATTATATGTTTGGTAGATTGAGAGAAGAGTAGGTACCCCCCAAAAGCTTGGGATCTCAAAATCAAATTCTAGTTCAAGCCATGGTTGGAAGGCTCTATTGAGCCCCTCCCTGAGTGCAGAGCGCATTGTGACTCCAACTCGAGGTCTACGTAGCAGGCAGCCATACAGAGCTTGTCAAGGTGACTCTGGGGGGTACATGAGCTCTGAGAATTCTCTAGTGACTGCAGGTAAATAGTCCCACTAACTTTTGTTTCTATAAAAAATATATCCTGCTGAAAATAAGTTCTTAAATTTCTAAAGAGACCATTCTGTCTGTACCTGGGTTGTTCCCTTTAAGCAAATGCACAATATTCTAGTAGTTTTAAAAGCCCTTGGTCAACTATGATGCACCATAGAAATTTAAGAAAATATCTTTGCAGGGCTTGATTCTTTTTCATTCCTTAAAAGAAGGAAAAAACTGCTAATCCTTCCATTTTTCTAACTTGTTATAGATAGTAACACCTCAAGATCAGCAACACTTTCATCAAATCTCAATGTGAATGAAGGAAATTAATTATTCTGGAGCCATCACTAAAATTCATTTTATATTTTCAGGTTAATGAGCTGAGTCCATTATTCCTGTTATGTATAGGAATTAACTGTTGAAAAATTGAGCTCTCACCTTCTCATATACTAACATTGGTTAATTAAAGTCCTTTCAAAATGGAATCTGATTTACTCACTGTCTCATTTCTTCAAAAATAAATTTGCAAAAACTACTTCCAAAACCAGCTAGGATAAAAACTCATTTAGTTTCTTGTGTTCATGAATTGTGGCTGAGTGTTCCACTGAATGAGCCTTTGTAAACACATTGTAATAGAAACATGTAGTGGAGTCTGTATTATAAATTATAGATATATGGAAGAGTGAGATTTTAACACATCATTATGAATTATAGTAGCATTAGCTATATGCTATAAGTGGGAATAGAGACACATTTTCAGAATTTGGAGAGTGTTCAACTGTTCGTTTCATAGTCCATTATTAAAAGATTCTATAATGCCTATAATTTTGTCTCTTGGTATCTCTGTAAGTATAGTGTCCATATATTTCAGATTTCCTGGATGGCCTTGATTGTAAGTATCAAATCATGTGTGAAACAGCATATTCTTTTTTTTTTTTTTGCAGTTTTTTTTTGGCTAGTGCCAGGTTTGAACCCACCACCTTTGGTACATGGGGCCAGCGCCCTACTCCTTGAGCCACAGGCACCGCCCAGCATATTCATTTTTATTTTAAAATATATATCTATTATCAATTTCTCAGAAAACTACTATGAATTTTATATGAACTTAAGACTTATTATTAAAGACAATAGTTATGACAAATTTTTAATTTTAGAGCTTATAGAATTCATTTCATTATTACTACAGTGAAAGTAATTGAATCATAATTTTTTGAGAAAGAAAACTGAGTATTTTTGTTTCTTTCAAGTTGAATGATGCTAGTATCTCTAATAAGCATTTGAAGATATGCTGATAAAATAATAAAATTTCTTAGCACCTTTATTTGTAATGTTCACTTTTGAGGACTAGATATACAGAACAATTCATCTTTTTTCTTTCTTTGCTTAAATGGTTTTTAATATATAATTCAAGATGTGCATCTAATTACTGCTAATGGTGCAATGTACCAGGCCAAACATTTGCCACTGACTGTCAAGTATCTTTCTGATGTAGCTGAAAAGGGGTGGGGGGTGGGGAGAAAGGAGAAAGAAAGAGCAATGTCCCTTGAGCAAGACTTTCTGCAGCTGTTGTGTACATTAATCCAGGGAGCCGATCGCCCAACACTAAATATAGAAAGCATATCCTTTTACATGATAAAAAAAATTTAAATGAAAGTCTTTAACTATGGAGTCATATTATTTTAGATTTGATTTTCCTTTATAAAAGGAAATAGGCATTTTACACATATTCTCTGTATAAACATTATTTTAAAAAATGAATGTGTGGAAAATACCAGGTCACAACTTTCTCTGGTGAGATATTTTTCCTCAGGACTCAGATCAGCTGTGATCTCTGTGAGTCTCATCAATCCTCTCCAAAATCTTTACATGTAGAAAGCTTTATTTTTTATTTAATTCCGTGTCCTGTCATATATAATTAGGAAGTTATCCTAGGTTTCATTCTAAATAACAGTAATTAGCTCTCTCAAATATCCCTTTTTTTCATTGTCAGTGCCCTGTTATCAAAACACACTTGTGAACTTAAATCTGGATATTACCTTTCTTTTTTTAGTTGACCCAGATGAGGATGTCCAACCCAGGCACTCCACTGCGATGATAATTATCCAGGGAGAACTTTTAGATGAAAGCACAGGAGAAAAGGAAAATTCTTCACACCCTTGGAAATAGAGAGTAGTAGTCCATAGAGAGTGAGGAGTTAACCTTAGTTTCAGTGAAGATGTCTGTAAGAAGCTGGACAACCTGTCACCACCGGAGCCAGAGCATTTGTCAGCTCACAGGTCCCAAGTTATTTTGAGCTGTATAAACCATGTGCCTGCGAAACATTCCACCTGATTGGACAGGAGAAAACTGAGCAAAGAGATTCCATGGCAGGACAGCACCTATGTGGGGTGGAGGGTCAATTGATTCTTCTATCTGTAGAATTTCACTTATACCTAGAAGTCTAAGCCGCTTGTTGATTTAAGTTTGGAATTAATACTACATTTCATCTGTCCAGACATGGCGTTACTTTTAAAATGTATGAACATTTTTAATTGCTAAGATCTTTAATTTTAGTCAGTTGGAAATTTACTGTTGTTTACTCACTGATACATTTTAAGGTTAGCTACAGAAAGTCAATATGAAACTGAAGTTTAACATTTTCCAGCTGACAGCATTTTTGAACTGTTTGTTGAAAGGCTAGCAAAAGAAGAGACGATAACTAACGTTAAAAGTTCCTGATTAGAGATTACAGGGAAAATGAAGAGGAAAAACCCATTTTTCCTAGGTTTAAAGTCAAGAATAAATTAGTCTGAACCAACTTCTTCAGAAAAAACAAATTACATACTGTTTAAAAGTCAAAACAACTATATGGTCCCTATTCATGTGTTAGTACCTTGGGATAACTTCTTGTATATTATTTTGAAAAAGTCGATGCCAGCTGTCTTCTTTCATGAGTTTTATCAATCAGTAGGACAAAAAAATTCTTAAACAGATCAACATCTGCTCGAATATTAATTTCATATGTTTTCAGAATATGAATTTGAAAAAAAGTGAACCTCATTGCTTAGTACAGATTAAGTGATGCTATAACATTGTTAGTCTTGGGAGAAGACTGGGTTTTGGAAATTCAGACTTATATGCCAATAATTTTTTTTAAAGGCTCATTCTTAGATTCTGATAGCATAAAATACATTGGTTTAAATCTAGCTTTCTTAACTAAATCATACAACTGTGGTTTCTTCTCATTCATTCATTCAACAAATATTTACTTACTACCTACTAGGTACTAGGTACTGGGTAAAAAGCAGTGCACAAAATACACAAAAATTCCTGACCTCATGGAATTTACTAAGAGATCTTTATCCTCTTCGGTCATCTGGAGACTATCTGTAGTACATGGAATAAATATAAAATTAGTTTACTGTGATTACATCGGAGGTTAAACTACACCCTTTGCTTTGTGGTGTTATGTTTACACAGGCAAAATAAAAAAGAGAATTGAGGAATACTTTTAAATCATTAATATAAAGATAAACTTATTAAGGAGGAAAAAATGTACAGGAGGAAATGAATTATCGGGATAGGTTATTCTCATTGCCGCAGTTATCCGGATCTTTTGTATACAGGTTCATTTGCTCACTTACCTAATCCTCTGCTGACACTAACACCAAGACCACTTAATTGTGTTTCTGCATATTCTGCCTATGTGGATACTTCAACAATTTCTTTTTATTTAAAAGGGGTATCCTCCTCCATTATCCCACTTTTGTTTCGTTTTGTTTTTTGAGACAGGGTCTTGCTCTGTTGCCCAGAGTGCAGTGGCCTAATCACAGCTCACTGTGACCTCAAACTCCTAGGCTCTAGAGATCCTCCTATCTGCCAGCCTCCTGAGTAGCGGGGACTACGGGTGTGCGTCACCATGTCCTGCTAATTTATTTATTTTTTGAGATAGAGTCTCACTTTGTTATCCTCCATGGAGTGTCATGGCATCATAGCTCACAGCAACCTCAAACTCTTGGATTCAACTGATTCTCTTGCCTTAGCTTCCCAAGCAGCTGGGATTATAGGCACATGTCACAATGCCAGGCTATTTTTAGAGACAGGATCTCATTCTTGCTCAAGCTGGTCTTGAACTCCTGAGCTCAAGCAATCCATCTGCCTTGGCCTCCCAGAATGCTATAATTACAGGTGTGAGGGTGTGAGCCACTGTGGTTGGCCTCTAATTTTTTTATGTTTTGTAGAGATGGGGGTCTTACTGTTGCCTAGGCTGGTCTCAAACTCCTGACCCTCAAGTGACCCTCCTACCTTGGCCTCCCAAAGTGCTGGGATTACAGGTGTGAACCACCATACCATGCCTTCCACTGAGATCTGAAAGCTATAATTAGTAAAGGTGCTATTAGGTTTTGGGTGGGAATGTCAGAAAGTGAAACATCTATTTTAGGTAGCTGATAGGTGTGTTACCAAAGGAAAATGCTTAGATACACTGTAAGTGAACCTATTTTTATTTCTTTGCAAACTACCATAAAAAGCCTCGACGCCAGTAGCTCAGTGGTTAGGGCGCCAACCACATACACGGAGGCTGGCAGGTTTGAACACGGCCTGGGCCTGCTAAAACAACAACAATGACAACTGCAACAAAAAAATAGCCAGATGTTGTGGCGGGCGCCTGTAGTCTCAGCTACTTGGGAGGCTGAGGCTAGAGAATGGCTTAAGCCCAAGAGTTTGAGGTTGCTGTGAGCTGTGACACCACGGCACTCTACCAAGGGCAACATAGTGAGACTCTGTCTCCAAAAAAAAAAAAAGAAAAAACAAAAGCCTAGTGTACAACCTTTCACCCAGGTAGAGAATACTGAGGTTGGGGGAGACCCACACTAAACCATAGAATAAAGTTGATTAGGCAGTAGAATTAGGACTCCATATGAAGAATTAAAAATAGGTTTAAAATGCAAAAGAAGAGTTACAGAAGAAAGAAGCTAAAGAAATTTTGAATGGCAGTAATCATTTCTGTTTTCCTTTTTACTATAACATTTTAAAATATAGATAGTATATAAAATTTTAAGCTCTTTGAAAGAAACGCTGGATATAGTTTTTTGAAACAATATCCAGCAATTGTGAGCACCTTGGCTGCAATATATCAAACTCATCTTTTAGATTTTAATTTTTAAAAATTAGTTTCTACTCCCAAATAGCCCAGATACCTTGCTTTATCATTAGTAGCTATTATATAGACATTATACTACAAACCTATTTATTAGTTCAGATTTTAGTAGAGTTTATTGGTACAAAGAATAATCTTTAAAACTTTTTAATATGCAACACGTTAAAAACAAACTTTATAAGTGGCAAGCAAACACAAGGTTATATGTCTTAAGTTGTCCCCATAAAGCAGAGTGGCCCATCCAACACATGTGTTTATTGTGGTTTGAACACAATCCTGTGCTTGCCTTCAGCTGTTTTCTTAATTCAGTCACTCAGCTACAGAAATAATATACTTACATTGGGATGATCCACAGGAATGCCAAGGAATCTGAAAGGTCTATGACGGAGGAAGTCTTCACTTGGAGGATAAGTATGGGAGAATTTCCGTGCCAGTAGATTCATATAAAATTTTCATATTTGATATTTTTTCTATGTTGTTACAGGCTCTAATTCTCTAAAACAAATTACTTACACGCACCAAAGTTTCAATAAGTTTTGCTTAAAGTTCATTGATTTATATTGGGGTAGCCCCCTCCAGTAGCAGATGAAAAAGCAAAACAAAATGTCTTATTTTTTGAACAACAAAGACATACATATATATTCTAATCTCTTTTAATGAGGAAAAATTTCACATCAGAGACAAGTTTTGTATCATCCAAAACAACAGCTGGGTAGTGAATTATAGAGGGTCTTATAACAAACTCTATTATGTAATATAATTGAAAAGTACAATGAAATCTTTAAGATTTTTTTTACCTAATTGGTCTTGAGAATGCTTGCCTGGGAAAACTGAAAACATTTTAAAAACTATTTTAAAGTTCAAAACATATTTAGTTGTAAAGACTAAAAACGTTTTTAAAAACTAAACAGAATACCTGTTTAAAAACATCTACAAAATAAACTTGTGGTTACCTGTCTCAGGAGAAGCGCCATTCCTATATCAATCAACCAGGATCATCTAAAGTCCAAATCTCACTGCTTAACTTGTGTCAGCCACAAAAGTAGCATGAAGGAAATGTGATACACCCCACCAGAGTAATGAAAGGTATTTACAGGGTTCCGTTGCAGATCCAGGGACAGTCGTTTAGAACAGATTGCTCTTTCAGATCAACTTTAATAACTCAGTCTGCACAATGTTCTTAGCCTAGACTTGGGATAGTGGGATAGACAACAACTAACCTAAGAAAACAGGCTTTCTGGTCTCTCGTCAGATTAGATGAAAAGAAATTCTGAAGAATAAAGTATAAGGAATACCCAACATATTCATACACAGGATGCATATAACAGGTGTAGATACCTTTATTTGGTACCAAACTGAGACTATAGTCTGTGCATTTATTAAAGTAAATATGAAATAATAATCAATTCCCATAATACTTCATGGATTTCCCAATTTTAGAGTAATTGAATTAAAGCTTATCTACATGGTTTCCACTGAAATATTATAAAGCTTCCCCTACTTGTGATTTTGGTATGTAGAACATATCAAAGTTCACATTTTTAAAAAAACATTATTTCCAAAAAGGAAATCTGTTCAGAGCTTTTAAAAAGAGCATCCTGTGACTAAGTTGAAAGAATAAATCAGAAGGCTCAGCGTGTGTGGCTCAGTAGTTAGGGCGCCAGCCACAGGGAAGCTGGCGGGTTCAAACCCTGCCTGGGCCTGCCAAACAACAATGACAGCTACAACCAAAAAATAGCCAGGCGCCTGTAGTCCCAGCTACTTGGGAGGCTGAGGCAAGAGAATCCCTTAAGCCGAGGTGAACTGTGATGCCAAGGCACTCTACCAAGAGCAACATAGTAAGACTCTGTTTCAAAAAAAAAAAGAATAAATCAGAAACAATTAGTATCATATGTGTACTTCTCAAGATATGCAGCTGTTTCTTACTTCTCACACATTAATTCAATGATTATATTAACAAGCATATAAATATATTGTAATCTCAGTAGAAATAAGTTAGTATTCCTTAGCTATGTCCTAGGCATTGTGTTCCTAATGTACAGGGAACATCATTTAATGTATACCCTTAACAATCTATGAAGTAGGTATGTTATAACCTGGGGCTTAGAAAGATGTTAAAAACTTGTCCAAGGTCACACAACAAATAAGTGACCGAGCCAAAATTGAACCTAAGTTCTGCTCAGAAGCATCTCAAATACTTAGATTTTCACATTTCCAACATATTTGTGAAAAAATTAAGGATAAAAATGAATATAAAAAAATTTCTCTTTTAGTAAATATTCTAAAAACACACATATATGATTTATTTATTTATTTATTCTTTTTATAAAAATTTCAAACATGCTGATCTTCTTTTTATTGTTCTAATTTTAGTATATGCACTGCCGAAATGGGTACAAGGACTGTTTTATAATTTTAATTTTTTTTCAAGAGCCAGGTAAGCTGACAAGGACTTCAAGTTTATGAGTTTTCCGACCAAAACCAACCCTGAAATTCTTTTGTAAGACTAAGCAAATAAAAAGAAGAAACAGTTTAAAATGAAAAAAGCAGGACGGGTGTGGTGGCACAAGCCTGTAATCCTAGCACTCTGGGATACCAAAGAGGGGTGGACTAACTGAGCTCAGGAGTTGGAGATCACCCTGAGCAAGAGTGAGACCCCCATCTCTAAAAATTGCCAACTATTGTGGCAGGCAATTGTAGTTCTAGGTACTCAGGAGGCTGAGACAAGAGGATGGCTTGAGCCCAGGAGTTTGAGTTTGAGGTTGCTGTGAGCTATGACGCCAGAGCACTCTACCAGGGGGACAAAATGAGACTCTGTTTAAAAAAAAAAAAGGAAATACTTTCAGATACACTCTGTCTGTGGTATTTTATCTGGGAACATGTATTGTCATGTAGAATGGAGCATTATTGGCATTAGTACTGAAAGGTCGGGAAACAGTCGAAGTGCTTGGACAGACCTACTTTTTTGGTTTCGGTTTATCACAGTCACTGTGCTGAAATGATTTAAGAGCTTTGTTCTTTTGAAATTAAATTTAAATGCTTTGGTGTTATTTCTGAACACATTAATATGGGCCAATAAATGTTTTGCAAGTCAGGAGTAGGAAAATAACAGTTTGAATATTCTCTGTTTATAACATTAGTATAAAATATGTTGATATACGAGGCTCTGGGTGATTTCACTCAGATTCTATTTTCGGTCTGTATGGACCTCTCAGAAAGCTGAAAACAAAGTTCAGAGTTCTTTGACCCAGGTAATCACACTAATGCCAATACTAGAAGGGAAAAAAATGGGAACTAACACTTCTTATGAGTGTTCTCCAGTCTGCAGAGTAGCCTAAGTTACTCTCATTTAATTTCTCATACAACCTTTCGACCTATTGTTATCTGTGTGTTGCTGTGAGGAAATGAAGACTTAAAGGGTAGCCTTAAAGTTCTTTAAATGGCCTATTTAAGAAAAAAAAGTGTAGGTTTCCCAAAGTTACCCAACCAGTAAGCTACACGGGAGGTGGATTCAAATGTATACCTTTTACTTTAGAACTTACTCTCTTTTCTTTGGCCCCCATTGCCTTCTCATAAAGAGTGGTGATTAAGCTTAGTACAAAAATCAGAAATCGCCCCAAGGAGTAAATTCATCATGGTTTTCATATATATTGATGGGGAAAAGGCACTGTTAAAGCTGTTACTTTGGTTTTATTGACTTTTGGTGTTTATTTAACAGAAATAAGAACAGAATAGAAAAATAGCATATGACTAAAGTCTAGGGCTATTTTTACAAAGAAGACTCAATAAAATTAATCGACCAAAATAGCAATGGCTAATACACATTTCTGAGACGTTATCATCTTATTACAAATTATTTTTCATGAAATTAGTAAATGCTGAACGTGATGAACTTTTGCCAAGGAAGAAAGATATAGAGGACAAGCTTGGAGAACATAAATCATGGAAAATTCAAAAGAAATTTGTACTTTATATCTCTAAACAAGTTCACATTTTTATTAGTATATGAATCTATTTGATGTTTTCTTTTCTTTTTTTTTTTTTGAGACAGAGTCACACTTTCTCACCCCCAATAGAGTACTGTGTTGTCACAGCTCACAGCAACCTCAAACTCTTGGGCTCAAGTGATTTTCTTGCCTCAGTCTCCCAAATACGTGGGACTGCAGGTTGTCCACCACAACGCCTGGTTAAAAGCCCGGTTATTAGAGACGGGGTGGGGTTGGGGGAGTGTCTTGATCTTGCTCAGGCTGCTTAGGGTTACCTGTGAGCTCAGGCAATCCACCTGCCTCAGTCTCCCAGAGTTCTAGGATTATAGGTGTGAGCCACTGTACCAGCCTTATTTGGTGTTTTCTTGATTTAGCAAACTTCCTATCAAATAAAGGCAGCATGTCTTGTAGGAAAGTCTGCAAAATATTTTTGTTTTGCTTTTTCATTCATTCTTCTCATCCCCAAATTGCTCTTCATTTCCAACTGAGAATGGGTTAAATAAAAAATAGCCCGGGCTCGGAGCCTGTGGCTCAATGGGCTAAGGCGCCAGCCACATACACCTGAGCTGGTGGGTTCAAATCCAGCCCGGCCTGCCAAACAACAATGACGGCTGCAATCAAAAAAATGGCTGGGCGTTGTGGCGGGTGCCTGTGTCCCAGCTACTTGTGAGGCAGAGGCAGGAGACTCGCTTGAGCCCAGGAATTGGAGGTTGCTGTGAGCTGTGATGCCACGGCACTCTATCCAGGGTGACAGCTTGAGGCTCTGTCTCAAAAAAAAAAAAAAATAGCCCAAACAAAGTGTCCTTGTTCAACTTAATTACAACGTGTGTTAATATTAGGCCTCCTTTCCTTTTATCTTCTAGTCTAGATGGTGAGCTTTAATTCAAAATGTAGACTATAATGTCACAAAAGGGATTAGTAAGCAGGCAATGTTACAGAGAAGTTAAATACAAAATTTTACCACATTGTAAACTGAGAATACATCAATTCACATACAGCCTGCTAGCCTGACAACATTGTGTAAATTTTATTTATTTATTTATTTATTTAAGACAGAGTCTCACTTTGTTGCCCTTGGTAGAATGCCATGGCACCACAGCCTACAGCAACCTCAAACTCTTGGGCTCAAGTGATCCACTTGCATCTGGTTTTCATTTTTAGTAAAGATGAGGTCTCACTCTTGCTTAGGCTGGTCTCAAACTCATGTGCTCAAGCAATCTGCATTGCCTTGGCCTCCCAGAGTGTTAGGATTACAAGTGTGAGACACTATGCCCAGCCTTCTCTTGAGTTTTATACCTCATGGCCCTAATTTCTATAGCTGAGGGGGCAGCTCTGTCCATCCTCATGCCCTGGTTTTTGGAATGCCAGCTCAAGCCACAGACTGAGTTTCCCATTTGTCCAGAAATAAACAACACACATAATATCCATTCTTTTGTAATTTATAAGTGTGATGATTGAATGTTCATTGCCATGCGTGAAATGTGCCTCCCTCAAACTTTGTTACAACTTTAGCACATTACCCATCTGACATGAAAAACACACACACAGACACACATAATATTCTCTAATTTCAATAAATATTTCAACTATTTGTGACTGACTCCAAATTGACTTATTTCCTGAAAGGCAGATAAACCAGAATGAATTACTTAGCTCTCCAAGTGACCTTAGCTAACCCCAGTCCAATGTCCACATCAACCAGCTTTGTGGTTCATATTTAATGCACAATTTAATTTAATACCACCACCCAGGAAATATGGGTCATCATCATTACTGTATGGAGGATGAAACTGAAAAATTATATGCTACTGTGGTTTTTGCAAATTCAAAGATCTGAAAAAGGTCTCAGAAAGAATCTTTGAGATTGTTCAAGGTATACTATGTCATTATCCTGTTTTTATGGAGGAGGAAACTGAAGATCAGAGAAGAAATAGCACAAAGTCACTCACAGCTGTGATTCACACCTAAGGTCTACATGACGCTAAAGCCCAAGCTCTTCTATACTACACCACGCCACTTTTCAGAGGCATCTATACTCATTAGTAATGCATTTATGAGTCAATTTGGAGAAAACTTTGGAAGATGCAGAGTAACAAGAAGGAAATGTCTGGTGATAGTGGAACTATGTTTGTTCAGTGACTTCTTCCAAAATGCTTTGTAGGCCTTGGAAATCCAGATGATCTCTGGCTAGTCAAAGAAACAACTTAATGGAATTGAAGCAACAATCAAATAATAAGCAATTCCCTGTGCATATCTATCTGCAAATTACTAAATATAGTAAAATTAGGCATGAGAGAGCATATGAGTTACTATTTTTACTATTTTTTACTATTTTTTTAAGTAGAGATCTACTTAGCCATTTCATCTTTTCTTTTTTCTTTCTTTCTTTTTTTTTTTTTTGAGACAGAGCCTCAAGCTGTCACCCTGGATAGAGTGCTGTGGCATCACAACTTACAGCGACCTCCAATTCCTGGGCTCATGCGAGTCTCTTGCCTCTGCCTCCCAAGTAACTGGGACTACAGGCGCCCGCCACAACGCCCGGCCATTTTTATTTTTTTGGTTGTAGCTGTCATTGTTGTTTGGCAGGCCCAGGCTGGATTTGAACTCGCCAGCTCAGGTGTACATGGCTGGCTCCTTAGCCCGTTGAGCCACAGGCGCCGAGCCCATTTCATCTTTTCAAGATTATTTACAGCATGCATTGATTATTACATGCCAATAAAAACAACAGCAACAACTAAAACAAAACAACACTAATTCCCTTGAAGTTGTTCTTTTTTATGATTATTTTGTACATAGAAAAATTAAGCATTAGAACAGCCATGCACATGCCAATGTGAATCAGCGATAAAACCCAGATTTCCAAGTTGACATTATTAAATTAGTCTAATGAGAGCTATTTTGAGGAACACCTCAAACTTTACCTATTAGCAAAATGAGAGCAATAAATTTGTGCCAGATGAGACTTACAAAAGCTTTGAGTAACTGGGGATAGCAGGCAACTAAAAGAAACATTAAAAAGTGATATAGGTTATTGTGTGTCTCCTAGGCAGTAATCAATGCAAATATTATTTTTTTAAATCTTAAGCAAACTGTGAGGACCAGATTAATTTATCTGATTGATTAAAACAGATCTGATTGCTGCATGAATTTATTTTAAAGGTCATATATTGTATTAAAAACTTCTTCCTTAGCTACTATGAGAAATCTCCTAAAATAGAGGTCCAGATTTTTAAAAAAATCTCATATCTGCTTTCTAATTTGTCATAAATAGTAGCTGGAAAGAATCCAATTCCTATATTAACAAAGAGAAGTAGCTGAACTGCCTATTTGGTGATCATTCACTAAGTTTGTGTTGTGAATGAAGTGGTTGATAGGGCTTTATTTTATTTAACCCTAATTAACAGATTAATTTAGATTCTAAATTTATTAATTTAGAAAGTGAAAGGCAAGTAATGCTTGCAAACTCAGGTAATGTTTAACTCAAACAATAAAAAAAAAGATGAGCATAAAACCCATCCTAAAATAAAACTGAGACCTTTAAGAACATTAAACTCAGAATAATGATGCACATAAACCAAATTTAAGATACATTGTTACAAAAATAAATAAATAGAAAAATTTCTCTGAGCTTTGTTACCTAAATAAATAAATAAATAAATAAAAGGAAAAATATGCTGGGCATGGTGGCTTACGTAATGTAATCCTAGCATTCTGGGAGGCCGTGGCAGGTGGATTGCTTGAGCTCACAAGTTTAAGACCAGCCTGAGCAAGAGTCAGACCCCTGTCTCTGAAACTAGCCGGGTGTTGTGACTGGGGCCTGTAGTCCTAGATACTTGGGAGGCTAAGGCCCGAGGATTGCTTGAGCCCAGGAGTTTGAGGTTGCTGTGAGCTATGATGCCACAGCACTCTACCAAGGGTGACAAA